>JAMWET010007284.1:5000-18991 GCA_024036415.1 Prochilodus magdalenae
TCTCTCTGTGTCTCTCTGTGTCTGTCTGTGTCTGTCTGTGTCTGTCTGTGTCTGTCTGTGTCTGTCTGTGTCTCTCTGTGTCTCTCTGTGTCTGTCTGTCTGTGTCTCTCTGTGTCTCTCTCTGTCTGTGTCTGTGTCTCTGTCTGTCTACCTGGTACCTCAGTGAGGACACACACAGCTGAGGTGTCACTGTGACGTTCAGGAAAGCTTGTGTTGTGTGTGTGCAGGGCTCTAGAGTCCTGTGTCACTCTGTGGACATCAGTGTGTCATTCCCAAACGCTGAGTTCTGGGACTAGCCTGGATTTCTCTACGGGAGAAGGTAGAAGTGGCTTTCAGGACATGCCAGCTACACACCCCACGGTAACCTAGACGGTCCTAAGCTGATGTTTTGTGATACATACGTGTTGAGGCCGGGTCCACTTTGGTGCCCTGCATTAGCATCACAAGACTGGCAGTCTCACCTGGCAGCAACTGTACTAGGCGCTCTGGCAGTTCGTCTCCCTGTTCTTCCGGTAGCTGGTGTTGGTGTAGAACAGTGATGAAGCGGACCTGCTGTGCTTTTCTCTTTTTCCACTTTCCTTTAGTGTGTTAAAGTGTTTTTGTGGATGTTCTACAGAGTTCGGTGGTCCCCCTCCAGTGGACCTTCCACTGCTACCTTCACTTTCACTGTTCCCAGCAGTGTAGATGACGTGCTTCTGACGCCGTATGACTCGCTGTTATCTACGAACATGGAAAAAAGTATGTCACGTAGCCAAGAATACAGAAGGTGATACGAAGATAGAGATATAGATACAGTAGTGTGTGTGTGTGTGTGTGTGTGCTGTAGATATGGTAGTGTGAACGTGTTGTGTGGTATAGGTACAGTTGTGTGTATGTGTGTGTGTGTGTGTGTGTGTGTGTGTGTGTGTGTGTGCTGTAGATATGGTAGTGTGTACGTGTGTGTGGTATAGGTACAGTAGTGTATGTGTGTGTGCTGTAGATATGGTAGTGTGTACGTGTGTGTGTGTGGTATAGGTACAGTAGTGTGTGTGTGTGTGTGTGTGTGTGTGTGTGTGCTGTAGATATGGTAGTGTGTACGTGTGTGTGTGGTATAGGTACAGTAGTGTGTGTGTGTGTGTGTGTGTGTGTGTGTGTGTGTGTGTGTGGTATAGATATGGTTGTGTGTGTGTGTGTGTGTGTGTGTGTGTGTGTGTGATATAGATATAGTAGTGTGTACTTGTGTGTGATATAGATACATTTGTTTGTGTGTGTGTGTACACACGTGTGTGTGGTATAGGTACAGTAGTGTATACGTGTGTGTGTGTGTGTGTGTGTCTGTGTGTGCTGTATATATGGTAGTGTGAACGTGTGTGTGTGTGTGGTATAGGTACAGTTGTGTGTGTGTGTGTGTGTGTGTGTGTGTGTGTGTGTGTGTGTGCTGTAGATATGGTAGTGTGTACGTGTGTGTGTGTGGTATAGGTACAGTAGTGTGTGTGTGTGTGTGTGTGCTGTAGATATGGTAGTGTGAATGTGTGTGTGTGGTATAGGTACAGTAGTGTGTGTGTGTGTGTGTGTGTGCGCTGTAGATATGGTAGTGTGAACGTGTGTGTGTGGTATAGGTACAGTAGTATGTGTGTGTGTGTGTGTGCTGTAGATATGGTAGTGTGAACGTGTGTGTGTGGTATAGGTACAGTAGTGTGTGTGTGTGCTGTAGATATGGTAGTGTGTACGTGTGTTGTGGTGATACGTGTGTGTGTGTGTGTGTGCGCATACTTGTGATATAGATACATTTGTGTGTGTGGTATAGATATGGGTGTGTGTGATATAGTTATAGTAGTGTGTACGTGTGTGTGGTATAGGTACAGTTGTGTGTGCATACGTGCGTGCATGGGGTGTACATAGAGTAGTGTGTACGTGAGTGAGATACAGTAGTGTGTGTGTGTGTGTGTGTGTGTGTGTGTGTGGGGTGTAGATACAGTAGTGTGTACGTGTGTGGTGTAGATACGTGAGTGTGTGGTGTAGATACAGTAGTGTGTGTGTGTGTGTGTGGTGTACATAGAGTAGTGTGTACGTGAGTGAGATACAGTAGTGTGTGTGTGTGGGGTGTAGATACAGTAGTGTGTACGTGTGTGGTGTAGATACGTGAGTGTGTGGTGTAGATACAGTAGTGTGTGTGTGTGTGTGTGTGTGTGTGTGTGTGTGTGTGTGTGTGTGTGTGGTGTACATAGAGTAGTGTATATGTGAGTGAGATACAGTAGTGTGTGTATGTTGTATAGTTGTATAGATATGGGTGTGTGTGTGGTGTAGATACAGTAGTGTGTGTGTGTGTGTGTGTGTGTGTGTGTGTGTGTGTGTGTGTGTGTGTGTGTGCTATAGCTACAGTAGTGTGTGTGTGTGTGTGTGTGTATGTGTGCTATAGATATGGTAGCGTGTACGTGTGTGTGTGGTATAGATACGGGTGTGTGTGTGAGATATAGTTGTGTGTGTGTGTGTGTGTGGTATAGGTACAGTTGTGTGTGTGTGTGTGTGTGTGTGTGTGTGTACGTGTGTGTGGTATAGGTACAGTAGTGTGTGTGTGTGTGTGTGTGTGTGTGTGTGCTGTAGATATGGTAGTGTGAACGTGTGTGTGTGGTATAGGTACAGTAGTGTGTACGTGTGTGTGGTATAGATACAGTAGTGAGCGGGACGTGTGAGTGTTTGTCCTTATCTCTGGAGGCGGGAGATAAAATCTAGCTCTAGATGGCGTCTGATGGAAACGTTTACCAGCCTGAGAGGCGGCATCCGAGCGTCGATGTAATCTAGGATGTGTCCAACAAGGACAGGTAGCATAGTGCGCCTAAGCTGCAGGGGTGGGCCCGGGGGAAGACGGGGTCCAGAGGAGTCCTAACCCCGGTATTCTACCTGCTATATAGACACACAGTAGTCCATCTGTTTCTCTGTGTACTGTATTACCCTGTTCTTCAATGGTCAGGACCCCCACAGGACCACCACAGAGCAGGTACTATGTTGGGTGGTGGATCATTCTCAGCACTGCAGGGACACTGACGTGGTGGTGGTGTGTTAGTGTGTGTGGTGCTGGTGTGAGTGGATCAGACACAGCAGTGCTGCTGGACACCTCAGTGTCACTGCTGGACTGAGAACCGTCCACCAACCAAAACTGTCAAGCACAACAGCGTCCTGTGGGCCAGCGTCCTGTGGGCCAGCGTCCTGTGGGCCAGCGTCCTGTGGGCCAGCGTCCTGTGGGCCAGCGTCCTGTGGGCCAGCGTCCTGTGGGCCAGCGTCCTGTGGGCCAGCGTCCTGTGGGCCAGCGTCCTGTGTCCACTGATGAAGGACTAGAGGATGACCAACACTGCACTGTGCAGCAGCAGATGAGCTATCGTCTCTGACTGTCCATCTACAAGGTGGACCAGCAAGGTAGGAGTGTCTAATAGAGTGGACAGTGAGTGGACACAGTGGTTAAAGACTCCAGCAGCAGTAGTGCATGTTGATCAGTTTGTAAATCCACAGGTAGCTCTGTCCCCCCTAGCGTCCACACACTCCACACACGCTCCCTCAGCTTCGCTCCCAGAGCGGTCATTTCTGATTCAGTTTCAAGGGCATGAATAATGAATGGCCAAGTCTACCGCTACCCCAGTGAGAGACAGGGACGAGCGGGGGGCTGTAGGAGCGTGAGGAGCAGCGGGGGCCTCCACCTGTCCTCTCCCAGGCCCTGACCTCCTCCAGGTTCGGAAAGGCACGGGAGGAGAGATGGGAAGGAGGGAAAACTCAATCTCAAACCAAAAATGGTTCTCCTGCACCAGGGTTCTAGATACGTGTCCCACCTATCTAGCGGTTCTACCTCTCCTGCTGTAGTCAGATGTTTAATCATGATTGCTCCTCTGATCTGGAAGAACCTTCTGATTAGAACACGCTTCTTCACGTTTACCTGTTCCACCTTAAATGGTGCTGTGCTTACATACTGGTGCTGGAAGTGTTATAATAACTGCCGCACCATTTAAGGTGGAACGGGTAAATTCAAAGAAGAGGCTAGTGAATAAGAAGCTGGATTATGCTGAGTTTTTTAAGGTGGAAAGGGAAAATTTAAACAAGAAGCTGGTGAATAAGGATCATTTAAGGTGGAACGGGTAAATTCAAACAAGAAGCTGATTGTCAGCAACTGCTGCTGTTTAAGGTGGAACAATACCAAACATTTTTTCGAACAGACCGTTTTAAATAAGAAGCTGAAAAGTTATTATTTCAATTATTAGTATAATATATAATAATTATTATAATAGTTTACATTACTTTAAGGTGAACAGGAAGATTAGAAGAAGCAGCTCTGGAGTTAAAAAGCTGAATATCAAGCCACAATGTGGTAATGGCTGCAACTAATTTAAGGTGGAGTAGGAAAATTAAATAAGAATTTGGTGATTAATGACGTAGAATCCATGCTGTGTTAATTTAAGGTGGAACGGGAAAATTCAAACAACAAGCTGGTGAAAGCGGATTGACAGTCCCCCAGAATGTAAATGCTGCACTACTAAAGGTGGAATGGGGATAATATATAATTGCTGCACCATTTAAGGTGGAATGGGGAATTGTAGAATAGGAAAGCTGTTAAATAAGCAAAACAACTTCTGTAGTTATTTAAGGTGGAATGGGGGAAATGTAAATGGAAAAGCTTTTAAAATAAGTCCGTCTATGCTGTGCTATTTAAGGTGGAATGGGGAAATGCAAATAAGTTATTAAATAAGTACAACCATACTGTAGCATTTAAGGTGGAATGGGCAAATGTAAATGAAAAGCTTATAAATAAGCAAAACAACTATGCTGTAGTATTTAAGGTGGAATGGACAAATGTAAATGAAAAGCTTTTAAATAAGTACATCTATGCGGTATTATTTAAGGTGGAAGGGGCAAATGCAAATAAGTTTTTAAATATGTACAACTACGCTGTAGTATTTAAGGTGGAATGGGCAAATGTAAATAAAAAGCTTTTAAGTAAGTACAACTATACTGTATTATCTAAGATGGAGCAGGAAAAAAAAAAATCAAAGCTGATTGACAGTGCCAGAATGTAAAAGCTGCACCATTTAAGGTGGAACGGAAAACATAATGACAATCAGTGAATAAATAGGCAGCTGAACTTCCTTTGTAGTTCAAATGCTGGTGATATTTTTGATTAAGGGGATTTAAGCCATCACAGAGTTCTCCTCGGAACGTTCTGAACAGAGCTGCTCAAATATGTTCCGACAATGATTCCTCACCTACGTGAAAGCGTGTGGTTTGTTCTGGGCTGCTGTAAAGAGACGAGCTGCTCCTATGTAAATACGAAGGCTCGTTCTAAGCTAACGAGAACACGACTATCAGTGGTTCCAGGTCATTACACACAGTTTCCTATATGATGTTCCATTAATGCTAATAACTAAGCTGAGGGTGTTACACTGATTGCGCAGCCAGTCTATGTGGAGATCTCTGTAAACGCGGGTGATGGAGTGTGTCTCGCAGTAGGCGGTATTGAGGTATGGAGGTGTCGGATTGCGAGCCCTGTTGTCTATATAATGTACTTTTGTCAGGGCTGGTATGAGCAGTGCTTCACTGATGAGGCCCAGGAGTCGGGACAAGGTATGCAGGAATGTCAGCACTCGTTGGCGTTGCAATGGCCTGGGTCGCAATGATCTTGAAATGGAAAAAGAACGAGATTCCTGAACCCGGCAAGGTTTCATTTCGGTTTCCTCAATGGGTACAGCCTTCAGTGGATACAATCTAATAGCTAGTCATTTCCCGGCGCTGTCTGCTCGGTCTAAATGAGCTAAAGACTCTTCAGCGTGATGTTTGAAACGGATTGTGGAAACTTAGAGCCTCTATGACCGTCACTGAGCTGCTATGTGATTAGCCATAGGTGAACTAGCAAGCAAAGAGGAATGGAGCTGGAAGTATTGGGAGGAGAAATTTCCAGGAAGTATTTTCACTGGGATGTAAAACAGAGTGGTCCAGATGGCTCTGATGTCCTTTACAGTGGTGGTGGTGATGGGAACTAGGGTTCTTCTTTGTCTAGAAAACACACATTTTTAGACAAATTTTATTTACTGTAAATCCGCCAGTGAATCTACCACGCGTCTACCGAGTGTTTGTATGGAATGCTGGTGATGGGAGAATACTGGGAAATCTGGAATAGTTACTAAATATATATAATTTTGTTTTTTTTTTTTTTATTTTTTATTTATTTATTTTTTTTAAGTCCAAAAAATCTTCTCCAACTAAACATAAAAGCACATGTCAGTCACTCGATGGTGCCCACCATGACCGTGTCCTGATGGGGCATCGGAATGGATCATAAACGGGAATCACAATCGTGTCCTGATATGACTTAGATTTAAACCAGCCATAAACCAGCGCGAGGCCGTAAAAACCCTCCAGACTTGGTCTGTTTTTCCACTTCGCCACCCACTGGGAACTCGGGACCTGAGCAGCTCATGAACCACCCTGAATGACTCCAGCTGTTTAATAGGTATGCATGTGTGTAATAGCTGGTGGAGCTGGTGGAGTTTCCAGTAAATGGTTCCTCAGAGCAGGTGCTGCTGCCTTTACGTGTTTTGTTTTCTGGACTGCTAGCTGTGGTTGGTTGATGACGGATCCGGAGACTCTGTGTTGTTCACATAAGAACATGTGTTATAATGCAGTGTAAGGGTATATGTGTGTGTGTCTGTCTCTCTCTCTGTCTGTCTCTGTCTCTCTCAGAAACTCTCTCTATCACACTCTATTTCTCTATCTTTCTTTCGTTCCTCTTTTTCTTTCTCTCTTGTTCTTACTCTTTTTCCATCCATCTCTCTCTCTCCAGCTTCTCTCTTTTTTTTGTCTCGTTGCCTCTCTCACTTCTCTCTTTTTAACCTGTCTCTCTCCATTCCCTCTCTCTCTCTGCTTCTGTCTTTCTTTTCTCTCTCTCCTTTTCTTCCACCGTCTCTCTTTCTCTCTGTCTCTCTTTCTTTCTTTTAGCTTTCTCACTTCCCTCTCTTTGCCTCTTTCTTTGCCTGTCTCTCTCCATCCTCTCTCTTTTTGTCTCTCTCTCTACTTTTCTTTCTTTTTCTTTTCTTTTCTGTCTGTCTCTCTCTATCACACTCTGTTTGTCTTTTTCTTTCTTTCTTTAATCCTTTCTTTCTTTCTTTCTTTCTGTCTGTCTCTCTCTCTCTCTCTCTCCTTTTCTTTATTTCTCTTTTATTTTTTGTCTGTCTTTCTCTCACACACTTTGTCTTTTTCTTTCTTTCTTTAATCCTTTCTTTCTTTCTTTCTTTCTGTCTGTCTCTCTCTCTCTCTCTCTCCTTTTCTTTATTTCTCTTTTATTTTTTGTCTGTCTTTCTCTCACACACTTTGTCTTTTTCTTTCTTTCTTTAATCCTTTCATCTCTCTCTCTCTCTCTCTCTCTCTTTCTTTCTTTTTCTCTCTGTCTCTGTCTCTCTTTCTCTGTCTCTGTCTGTCTCTTTCTCTGTCTTTGTCTCTCTTTCTCTGTCTCTCTCTCTCTCTGTCTCCCTTTCTTTGCCTCTTTCTTTGCCTCTCTCTCTCTCTCTCTCCCTTTTCTTTGCCTCTCTCTCTCTCTCTCTCTCTCTCTCTCTCTCTCTCTCTCTCTCTCTCTCTCATCACTAAACACTAAAGTGGGGTAGATGGTTTAATCAGAATCGGCGGTTCTGTGTATATATGAATCATAACACATCAAAGAACCTAATTAAGGTGTTCTTCAGAAGGATGGAAAAGGTGATGGGTCTATATTAACTCTTTCTGTAAAGGGTTCTACACAGCACCAAAGAGGTTCAGGTTCAAGCATACAATGCAAAGTATGTGGACATTAGGGGAAACCTTTTTTTTTTTTTTTTTGTTTTAAGATTCTATATACACATTAAAAATGGTTCTTCATAGTGGTTCCATAGCAGAGGTGAACAGTTCTAGTGTGGGAGGATTCTGAAGTGGGTTTGATTTTGATGCTGAAGTGTTCGACTCCTGCAGAATCATTAAGGTGGTAGATGGGTTTCACGCAGCTGACTCTAGCATGCCGTGCATGGTTCCTCCGTGTGAGGATGCACGAAGTCCTCTCCGTGTGGCCCTTGAGAACGTGACCGTGAATAGTTGTATTGTGGGTTTACTAGCTTGTTCCCAGGAAACAGCCACGCTAATGCCCTTAGCTACGATATATAATCTATTTGTTAAGGACGTCCTTGATGGAGCCAAAGTAATAAATGATTTGACCGATTGATAGGGTTAGCCCGTCAAAGGTCTAGATCGGAACCATGGCCTTGGTCATGTGACCTGTCTTCTTTCCTAGAGCGTGGAAAATATTGGAGGCCTTCAGGTAAAGGTGAGAAAACCCCTTGGTTACACCAGTAATGATGCCATACGGTAATCAAAGGCAATCCCAGGGGTTCTCAGTGAAATGTTTTTGTTTGGAAACGATGGTGTTGCAAGGTAGGTCATGATGATGGCATGGCGGTCTGGGTATGTGTTGGTGGGAATCTTGCTGGGATGATCCGATGCTGCGGCGTTAACTCCAGATTAACGCGTGCTGGATTTCAGAGGGCCATTAATCTCTTCAGTGCTCCTATAATAACTTTCTTCCAATCCTGGTGTTCCAGATTCTTTCCTTTTGCCAAAACAGTTCTCGTATAGAACCATAGCACCAAAAAGGGTTCCACTATAAGTTACCATGTCAAGTTTTAACAATAAAAGGAACCTTTTAAAAGGTTCTATTAAACACATAAAAAGGGTTCTGTGTAGACTATAAAAACATTCAAAATGGAATGACTTGCAGAGACTTGAAGCGATTCTTCTGATGGAAAATGTCGGTTTGTTGTAGATTGGTTACTGTATCTGAGAAGTGCGGTTCCTAAATAAGCATCAAACAAGGGTTCTTCTAGTTATCATGACGAGATGAATTATAACAATAAAGGTTCTATGTATACACTTAAAGACTCGTGGTTATCTAGTAAGAGAAAAATGGTTTAGGGTAGAACCATAACAATCCAAAGTAACCATTTGCATGATTAAACGGTTCTTCAGATTGATGGACAATTGTGTTGGGTAGACTGGTTCCAGGCCGTTATCCTCTGATTATAAAGGGTTGCCATATCTATACCATAAAACTAGCTATGCTATGTAGATTATTGTGTCCCAGGTTGTTACAATACAAGAAACTCACTACAGATCTATCCCTGTGCTGTGTCCAGCGCTGTGGGAAGCGGAGTCTATCATCCGATGACCAAAATCCCTAACTACAGACTAACGGCACATTCGTGGTCCTCCACCTTACAAAACACTGAAACGTCCTCTTTCCTGTTCACTGTCTCCTGGCTTGATATTGGTGTTTGACTAGGAGGAGGAGGAATTTGTGGTCTCACCTGTTTTGAGTCTCAGGTTTCCTGCTTGAGGGTTCTTCCTTTTTTGGCACTGAGGGTTCTCCATTGCCCTCGTTTGCTCCTGTTGGCGTTGCTCATGGAGTATGCATTCTAAAGCGTGCATTGTGTGTGGATAAGTCATCGTGGTTGTCACGATAAGCGGAATGGAAAGGTAAGTTATGGGTTGATCCCAACATGTTGGGGTGGGGGTGGCGCACAAATTTGCGGTGTTACAGCAGCACAGAGGAAAGAACAGAAGTGTCAGGAAAGTATACAAATAATAAATAGATCTTATACAGAAAATTACAGGAAAAATAAATATAATAAAAAAAAAATTAAAAATATGATAAAAATAAATAAATAAAATAAATGTTGACATGACTAACGATAACATACTACTATATTACTACACTACTACCCACACACAAAGACCCACCCACACACACAAATGACATCACCTGGATAGGTCAAACATATACATACAGAAGGAAAAGCCAAGACCTTTTCCCTTTATCTATAAAACGGACCCCTGTGGTAATTACACCACAAGGAATATTCCATTTGAAATTTTGAAAAATGATTTTCCCAGTGAAAACCAGGAGCAGTCTTTTTTCTTTAATTATGGATTAAACCAATCTAGAACTGAGCCTCAGCATATCCCTCCCCCGGCATTTCTCCAGACCACAGATTTAGGATCTGATGATCCAGTATAAGCCCAGGAATAGAAGGATTCTGTACCTCAGCGCGCTGAGCCTGAGTGTCACTCACAACTGCCAACCCAACCCTGAATGAAACGTCTTGTGTGGACTTGTTGGATGTAATGTATATTAGTCTTGTTGGTGGGGGGTCCACATTACCTCTCACCTGAGACGACCGACATCATCATCCTGAACACAGCCAGAGGCTTTTATTTTAATCTTAAGACATGTCATGAACCAGGAATATTTTATTATAGTAGGGAAACAAAAAAAAAAAACAAGTCTCAACCCCCTGTGGATGAACCTTAATTGTTGTAGCAGCTCAGGATTCATAAGTTTCTGATACATGATGGACCATGAACTTGCAAGATAATGTATTTGCAAGTGCAGTAATAGCAGTTATGGTATAAAGTTCTGATTTAACATGAAAGGAAAGATTTGCAAGTTGTAGTGGCTTATCAGTTCTGAAACTAGTTCCAGCTGGCTGAGCTATGATTTGTCTTATCGCTGCGATTTCATGAAATGCAAACTCATCCGAGGTTTGGGAACACCATACTCACCGACAAGTCACAAGACGACGCATTGGCAGAAACACTGGGATAGTTTAGTGAAAGTTTGGTGGAGAAATGGGCTATGGTATTACTCTCATACGCTGCACCCAGAGGGCATCAACCAACAGGAATGAAAGTTGGTGGGTAGATTTGACAGTGTGAGGCCTGCTAATGATTCCAGTTTCATCCTGCTCCCTCGGCAAGGGAACCTTATCTCAACCACTGTTGTGGACACCCAGCGAGCAGTGGTGTCCTCCATGAGTCATCCTGTTTGTGTAGAACCACTGGGACACGGCTGCACCACGCAGGACTACATGCACACAGACCGTTACCACCACTGTCCTTAACACCACGTCCAAAGTCACCAAAGAATGCACGTGGGATGTCGTACCAGGCCAGGACTGTCATGGATGTTGACTCAGAAATCCCGCGCCACCGGGTCCGGTGGTCATCTTCAGTTTTTTGACGAGTCCCGCTGTCTTTAGTCTTGGTGGGAGGACACCGTGGCCGGGGTTGGCCGTCCAGCACCCCATAGGCATGAACGCGCTGTTTGTGGAAGGCCTGCACCTAAGGCCTGGGTTGTCCCTCCACCCTCCACCCCCTACGGCCACCCCTCAATCTGCACGGAACTGTAGTGATGGAATCTGCTCAAAGCATTGCACTGCATGGGATGATTATCACAGGTACCCTCCAATTACGGAACCTTCTAGGCAGCTCATACATAGAGAAACGTCTGGTCTGGCGTGTTGGGTTTAGCAAACACGGCAGGCCCGACGCACGCCCCATTACTGAGAGGGACCAGGACTTCTGTATGTGTAGCATCAAATAAATATTGATCATATCAGTCGAAATCTATCACCAGTTATTGGATCCCATGGTCCCCAGTACCTTTATATCCCTTCCCAACACCTGCGTAGTGTTTAGTGCAGACGTAATGCAGTTCTCGGGTCACACTGACTCTCCAGAACGAGAAGGACCCTAACTACAGGTCTGGTTTCCTCCTTGAACGTGACATGTCAACTTTACATTCAGGTCGGAGTCATCCTGCCTGGTTCTCCTTCTTACAGGAAACCCAGGTTTGGTGTTCCTTGTTGTTTGAACAGAATCTCCGTCCAATACACTGTTATTATTATTCTTCCAGCTGTCCATGCCATGAGGAAGAGGAGGAAACGGCTGCAGGTGATAAAGGTACGCTAATAGGAAATGAGTATAACGAATCTGATGTGGTTTGGCAGCCATTAGTCCTGGCTGTCAGTCTAAAGTTCGAACAGAAGAGGGGTCAGGTTCAGTTCAGTGTACCTGCGTGGGATTATTTACCAGAGGAGGAAGGATGTATGTATGTTGACTTGGCGTTTTGGGATAATTTCGTATTTTTAACATATGGGGGGATAATGGATTATCTATAAATTTCAAAATTTTCCCCCCAAATGAAAAATGGACTTGGATCAAAATATCGTTTTGCATGGCCCCACCAAATAGCTTAGCCACTAGATCCCATTTTAATCTTGTTACGAGAGGAGACGCCCGAACTTCCCAGAGAGGTGCTTCCAACATCTTCACCGTCTCCCTTCTCCATGTAATGCCAACCATCACCAGAAATGCTGCTGGTTCTTTGGCATAAGCCTGAGGATTAAGGGTCAGGTTCAGTTTAAGATGATATACTCGTGTTCAGGTCATGACCCAGACGATGAATGGAGGTTCTGTTTCTCCAGAGCTGATGTCACTTGCTCATTCACCAGCTTAATATCATAGCTCCGTAGTTATTATAACGCCGTAGGCCCTGGAATGTAACGGCTGCACCATTTAAGGTGGAACAGGTAAATTCAAAGAAGACGCTGGGGAACAGGAAGTTGACTTCCATGGCTTATCCATATGCTTTTACCTGGTGTGGATTCGATCTTAGTTATTTTATTTCTTTCTGTATTTTATCGTATATTATTTTATATCCCTTTTTTCATTTTTACATTTATCAGTTTATTTCTTATCATTTATATTTTTATTATTTTACTTTTAGTCCTTTTTATTTAATTTAGTTTTTTTTATTATTATGATTATTATTTAAATTTTCCCAAAATTATTTTATTTCGTTTTCTTTTATATTTAATTATTTTAATTTGTATTATAATATTTTATCACTTTAATTTAACCTGTTTTAATTTTAGCTTGCCAATTAATCCTTTCATATTGCGTTCTTATGAATTAGTTTACGATATTGATTTTATTTGTTTCCCCCTCATTAAATAAGTCTTAATTGTTCTCCTAGTTTGTTTACCGTTCATCCAGTTTGGGTTTATTGTCCGTTCTTTTTCTTTTTTTCCCAGTCTCTTTAAGCTGTAAACTCTCGCCTATATGGAAAATGACAGTCACTGTCAATGTATTTCGTACAATGCAAAATAAAATGTTGATTTGTTTGGTTGATTGAAACCTTCACCAACAGTGAGCGCGGTCCTTACCCCTACGCCACCCAACTCTTGGAAGTGCCCATACAGTATAGAGTTTTTTAGACGTTCAGCAGCGCATGTCGAAGGTAAGTCGAACCTTGACAGCCTTTATAACCCAGCAGAGTCTTATATTAGAGACCCCGTGTATGATGGTCAACCTAAACGTGAGTCTGATCACAGATGTTAATTAATTAGGGGTTGCCATGCCCTGCTGGTTTTCCTCAGCTATCGGTGAGTACTGTAAATAAAGGCCCCTCTATACTGTACATCCCTATACTGTGCCACCTACTGGACTTTACAGTCTCTATACATTCCAACATATATATATATATATATATTTTTTTTTTTTTTTTTTTTTTTTTTTAAATAGATAGTATAGAATTTGACCATAAGTGCTACAAGCTGGGCTATATATAAGGTAAACCATGAAAGGTGTCACTGAACCAGCCTGCGTTAGTGGCCTTGGATGTTTGGATGTTCCTGAACGTCCTATTTACATGTGGGCTCTTGCTTCTTTGCAGCACCCGTGTTAAGCTGGCACTGCTTTATTGTTCTGGCTGCCTCCGAGATCACCTACTTCCTTACTACACAGTACATAAAAGCAGTAGGCTGAAAGGGCTAGTTTGTCTGAATACACAGCATTCATCAAGCAGTAGGTGGAAATTCCCCGGATGGTCTACTGAACTGGGAAACATTTTGAATTATGTGACTTCAGCATGGCATGCTATCCCATGATTCAACTGGAGCTGGGGAGGTGTTCATAGCTGAGGAGGAAAGATTACTGTTGAAGTGTTAACAGTATACATTTTTAAGGCTAGCAGTGAATGCAAGCTCTGGCCGTGTTCATATTCTAATATTAGCTAGCTAGTTAGCCAGCCAGCCTACCGGTCGTGGTAAACTGATTTTCTTTAAAGCTGTTTCAACACTAAGTTGGTTGTAAATAGCGCTATATAGTATATGAAT
>JAMWET010007285.1:0-23257 GCA_024036415.1 Prochilodus magdalenae
TGAAGAGTTTTAATGTTGTTAAAAGTGGAAGGTTGGTATGGAAGAAGTAAGGATGAGATAGATATAGGAAAATAGTTGTTTATGATATGAGAAAGGGCTATGTTAAATGGATTCCTACCTATAAGATTTGAGTGAAGTACATATATGGGCTGATGCTTATGTGAATAGAAATCTTGTCTGTTAAAACTGTAAAAGATAATTAATGGATTCATTGAAAAGGATTGCAGATTAACGGAAAGAACCCTTAAAATAAAACCCTCTGTTACACACCATACCACATCTATGTCCTCACTTCTGGCTGTGTGTGTATTGTGCAATATGTCAATGTGGACGCGCCTAGGAATCTTTCTCGCATTCAATGAATTCAAATTTAACTTGTGCTTATTAATTTTTATCCCTATTTCCCAGTGGGGAATTAGTCATCCGCAGTTAACTACCAATGCGAATATAACAAGCACCACAGCGCATGACAGTTCACTAAACACGCACTCTAGGGGGCATGTGACCACACTTACACCAGTAGTGGTGCGCCCCCCTACCACGGCGCCGGGGACCAGTGGGTGGGTTTAGGTGAATTGCATCAGGGCACCTAGTGTCTTTCTGTCATTTCGGAATCCAACCTGCAACGCCTCGGGTCATAAAGCTGGTGTCTCTATACCTCATCCCGACGATGCCCGTGATGCTGCCTTAATTCTATACTGAATTGCTACAACAAACATACAAGTTAAAGCATAAATATTTTTACTGCTTGATGGTAAGCACTACTTTTGTTATTTATTTTCATGGTACAATTGTTGTGGATCTTAATCCGGGAATCTATTTCCTTATTTCAGTACATGATTAAGACTTCAGAGGCAGGGAAGGGAGGGGGAGTAGCGGCGAGCGAAGAGCCGGCGAGCGAGGTTGGGGAGGGGCTTTACAGCGAGAAGTACTATAGGATGTCAGTCCCTGTTACACGGCGGAGTAAATGAGCGGACGAAAGTTGCCCGATTTTATTGCCCTCGATACCTCTCTGTTAACTTTCAGATTTCCCAGATATCTGTACTGGACCGCACAGCTAGAACCATTCTGCCCCTGATCCTCAGCATCTGCAGCTCCTTTGATCAAAGATCTTCAGAAACTTCTAGAGGACGTTTTATCCACAAACACAGACAGGACATTATGGCAGAGCCGGGACAAGAGAAAAGTAAGAGTGATTGAAGATTTACCTCAGCTTTAAGTCAGATAAACTAAACTATCACTACTAGAACTGAATGAGTTACGCGGGTTAACTGTTAACTGTATAATACAGGACATCAGGGTTTTATATAATATCTATGTCACTAAAGTTGGGCCTAAGGCGTAGTCCTGAAACGCACTGAGTAAGTTTCGTTCAAATGGCGTCACATTGTTGACAATCAATACAATGGTTTCACATATTTAAAAATTTTTAGCTGATGCGTAACTCCTAATCTCCTTTCTTACTACACTACACAGATTCAGATCACCAGTTGGCCTTAGTTATGGACGATGCGTGTAGATATAACTTGCTTACAACTGTGAAGAAGAAATAAAACAGTGTGAAAACAAAAGTAAAACTAAAACACCCAAAATTTGAATTCTGTTTTATGTTGATTATGGCTCAGGCCATAAATGTCAAAACATTAGGGGAAAAAACACCTCAACGGTATTGCTCATTTCTATATTAGCACCAAGATATAAAATACAGGGGGACTTTATGGGGTCGGGGACAGGACGAGGAGGCAGGATGTAAATGCAAGTTTTAATAGGCTCAAATGAAAACAAAACCCAATACACTAGTAGACTTAAAATGACAAAGAGTAGGGTTACAAAAACAATAGACATGGAGACAAAACACCAAGCAAGAACAAAGCGAACAACAGGGAGTATAAATGAAATAAGGTTAACAAGGAACACCTGGGAATGGGCAGAGCTACAAACTAAGGACAGGTGATAAATAACCACCCACATGTATTTATAAATATAACCATAAGAATTCAGAAATGTGTAGGAAACCATTATTTACACCTATGTGTGATTATACTTGGGGAAGCAGCTGAATGGCCAGTAATGTACCAGGTCAAGAATTTACTGATTTTAGAGATTTTATTTCAAACAAACACCAGAAAACAACCACTTAAATCCATCACAGTCCCTCAGGTCTCACAGCTACACGGGGAGGAGGCAGGAGAGGGAGAACCTGTCCCAAAGTCTTACTTAATAACATGACAGACCCGGTCCAATATATTCCATAAAACTACCACTAATAAAAGAGAGGGAGGGGGAGCACAGTTACATTCCTATCGGTAGTCCTTTCCACAATCAGAGAGGAAGCTACCAGCCTTATCCCTCCATCTAAGAATAAGAAATATAGAAAGATAATTAATAAAATACACTAACCAAATAAGTAAATAATCACCCTACAGAAAGTAAAACAGAATAAAAATCAACAAATCCACTAGTACCAGCTTCATAGGACGTAGATTACTGTGAATAAAAATATTTTAAAGGCTAAAAATCATGAAGGGACAGCTTAAGGGCCGAACTTTAATATAAGGGAAGTGCAGACACACGGCACAAAACAGCTCCTGCTTTTCACACACTGAGAGGACGAGGACTTTTCTCATCTCCAACGCGCATCACAGTCTGCTGGCTCCGGCTCCTTAATGGCTCACAACCCCCACGTGCCACTCTTCCCCCTTTGCTTGACTCTATGTACTGTTTGTGAGTAGTGCAGGTCCTGTCCTCACTTCTGCTGTCTCTCTTTTCCGACTCGTCACCAGTTCCTGCCATCGTTCCAGCGGTAGACTCTTCCCCAGGGGTCACTGATTAAAACTGATTAAATCACACTTCCTCAACCTCTCCCCTAACTCTACATTCCGTCACTCATGATGATTATTTAATTGTCTCAAATTACCTGAACAGGTTGTTGATGGTCAAACCTGCAGAGATTGTTATTATCATGATATACATAAAATATAATATACATACAAGAAAATGAAGAACACATTTTAGAATCCATTACTGACCATTTATTGGGACAGTGTGTTACAAATATACAGTATAAGCAAAGCCAGTCTGGTTAATGCGACTTACTGCAGAAACTGAAGGAAAATGTTCAGTACATTAAAAAGTCTAAACTAGCTTTAGGTATAAAAGGTGCCACAGAATGGAGGGCGGTATTTACACAGTCATAGTTGAAAAAGAAGAGTTCAGTACACAGAACTGATATAAACAATGTTGTCTCTTGATTTAAAAATCCAAAGTCTTGATTTATACATATTTCTGCCCCTTTAAACTTACATACAAGCAACTGTAAATATCTGTCTGTGCAGAAATTTATAGTTCCAGGCTCGTCTGCCTGGACTGTCACTGGGCATGGCTGATGTTCATTCCTAAACAGCGCTGAAGTTGTCTTCCTGCTTGCCCGCTTCTTAACTGAATGTTCTGATCTACCTTAAATGCTACAGCCTGTACAGGTGCCAGAGTGTAGCTGTAGCACAGCTTAAGGTGGAACAGAACATTTTCAAAACAAGCTGGTGAATGGGAAGCTGTTTCATTCATTTCCCTCAGTTTCTCAAACTGTGGAGAATACAGAACAGGCTTCACTCAGTGTTTAAACACTGAAGAGACGGGGGAGAGGAGCAGTTCCACCTTTATTAGCTGTGGGCTGAAAAAGTTAAAAGAGAAATCAAGTTAATACAAAGTTAACAGCCTCATAATAAGAGGAACACAGTTATGTCCAACATTTTGAAAGTTTGAAAACAGTTCCTTTCAAAGAATTCTGACTACAGTGATGATTATCTCAGTCCATCAGTCTGTGTTTCCCCATCACCACTCACTGTGTGAAAGGATGTGAGAATTTTCCTCATATTTCTCGAACATGACCTAAGATCGTCTAATCTCTGCTGTATATAATAATCATCAGCTCTGGTGCTGCCTTGGTCAAAATGAAATCAGAGTCGACTCCAGAAATCCCAGAGAGGTGCATCTCTAGGTTTATGTGTTTACTGTACATGCTGGTTTGTTAGTGTTCTTCTATTTAGAACCCTAATAAGGGACTTAGGCTGTATTTTACCACAAGGTAGACGTCCTGTATTGTCACACTTACGGGTTTCCCCTCCAACTTCCAACTCCCAGAACCTCCGACCCAATGATGTCATAGCCACATGTCCATCAACGCCCAATCAGGCCCTGTTTCCTCGTTCATCATCACCAGAGTATTAATTATTCACACCTGCATCTCATTTAGTCTGTCTTTATAAGCTCCTGCCCCCCCCCCCCCAATAATAATAATATTGGTGTCAGTTATTTGTATTCTGAGTTTAATGGTCAGAAATGTGTCAGTTTACTTCTACTGTATGAGAACAGTAATTTAATAAACTGGGCGTCTCACATTCTCCTGTTCCAGATGAGCCTAATGGCCATTCCCAAGCCTGTGGAGTGAGTGCTGCTGTTTGGACTGACTGATGTCCTGTGTACACCTGCCTTTCTAAAATAATGGCAGGGAAGTGCGGGGAAGCTGAAACCTCTGAAATGAGTCTCCAGGAGAAGCACAGCGAGAGTCAGAGGTAAGTCCATTACTTTACTGGAGTCAGCAATGATCAGCTCACTCTAGTCAGAACAAATACAATATTAAATTGCTAATGTTACTGAATATCAAGTTACAAAATACAGTCATTGTCAAAAAATGTTGCAAATTACAAAGTCATAAGACATGTGAATGATTCAAGTCACTCCACCTGCACCCCTACTGCGCCATCTGCAGGAACAGAGGTAGCACAAGGTAGATGTCTGCATGGTAAAGCATGAAAGTTAAAGCTGCATGGGATGGATTATCACAGGACACGATTAGGAACCTCTACAGCTCCATACCGAGACGTCTGCCGTGTTGGGTTAGCAAACATCATAAGTTCTTGTTCCTGGTGACCTTTCTTTCCAATAGCATTACAATCCAAGACTTCCTTTTGTTTGCACAGATTTTTTTATTATGATTATATTTTTATATATCAATCTGTAATTTTCATTATTTTCATTCATTTTCATTCTTTTTATTTTATTGGTTAATTAGAGCTCATACTTTACAGAAAAATTCTAAAATATATTTAAATATGTAATTATTGTTATTATGTAAAGTGTCACCAAGAGCTCTTTATTAACATCAGCAGGAAAAGGCACATACATGACAGCCTGTTAAGGTCAATGCCTGCCATGGAGCTCTCATGCAGACAGAGTGAGAGAGCTTCACACTGAATTACAGAGGGAGAGAGAGAGAGCTTCACACTGAATTATAGAGGGAGAAAGAGAGAGCTTCACACTGAATTATAGAGGGAGAGAGAGAGAGCTTCATACTGAATTATAGAGGGAGAGAGAGAGAGAGAGCTTCACACTGAATTATAGAGGGAGAGAGAGAGAGAGCGCTTCACACTGAATTATAGACGGAGAGAGAGAGAGAGAGCTTCACACTGAATTATAGAGGGAGAGAGGGAGAGAGAGCTTCACACTGAATTATAGAGGGAGAGAGAGAGAGAGAGAGCGCCACACTGAATTATAGAGGGAGAGAGAGAGAGAGAGAGAGCTACACACTGAATTATAGAGGGAGAGAGAGAGAGAGAGAGCTACACACTGAATTATAGAGGGAGAGAGAGAGAGCTTCACACTGAATTATAGAGGGAGAGAGAGAGAGCTTCACACTGAATTATAGAGGGAGAGAGAGAGAGAGAGCTTCACACTGAATTATAGAGGGAGAGAGAGAGAGCTTCACACTGAATTATAGAGGGAGAGAGAGAGAGCTTCACACTGAATTATAGAGGGAGAGAGAGAGAGAGAGAGCTTCACACTGAATTATAGAGGGAGAGAGAGAGAGAGAGCTTCACACTGAATTATAGAGGGAGAGAGAGAGAGAGCTTCACACTGAATTATAGAGGGAGAGAGAGAGAGAGAGCTTCACACTGAATTATAGAGGGAGAGAGAGAGAGAGCTTCACACTGAATTATAGAGGGAGAGAGAATTATAGAGTGAGAGAGAGAGAGAGAGCTTCACACTGAATTATAGAGGGAGAGAGAGAGAGCTTCACACTGAATTATAGAGGGAGAGAGAGAGAGAGCTTCACACTGAATTATAGAGGGAGAGAGAGAGAGCTTCACACTGAATTATAGAGGGAGAGAGAGAGAGAGCTTCACACTGAATTATAGAGGGAGAGAGAGAGAGCTTCACACTGAATTATAGAGGGAGAGAGAGAGAGAGAGAGCTTCACACTGAATTATAGAGGGAGAGAGAGAGAGAGAGAGCTTCACACTGAATTATAGAGGGAGAGAGAGAGCTTCACACTGAATTATAGAGGGAGAGAGAGAGAGAGCTTCACACTGAATTATAGAGAGAGAGAGAGTCTCACCTTTCTGTCTGATTGCAGTGGACCTAAGGGAGGGTCACGCTCACCTGTGTCCAGCTGTGTGTCTTTGAAGAGTGATCGGTCACTGATAGAACCGCACAACTTCAAAGGAGGACCGCCCCCTCCGGACAGGTATTCCTTTCACTCCCTTTGCTCTTCATAAGTAAGCTCTTAAGACTGAGAGACTGAGTACCTGTTTATACAATAGTAGACACATCACCTCTAACAGGTGAAACCTGGAAACAAGTGTCAGATTGCAATGGAATATGAAGAGAGAGAGAGAGAGAGAGAGAGAGAGAGAGAGAGAGAGAGAGAGAGAGAGAGAGAGAGAGAGAGAGAGAGAGAGAGAGAGAGAGAGAGCGCTTCACCCTGAATTATAGAGAGAGAGAGGGAGATTCTGGGAGTCACCTCTCCGAGAAACAGCCCTGATCACGTCCTGAACACCAGCGGTAGGGAACTAGTGCACCTCTGTCGATCCTCATGGTCTGTATATTCTTAACGGTAGAATCAGAGGGGACTCTTTAGGGAGATTTACATACTGTTCAGCTCTTGGAGCTAGTGTAGTCGATTATGCAATCACTGACATGGACCCCTCCACTATTAGTGCATTCACTGTCAGACCACAGCTACCGCTCTCAGATCACTGTCAGATTACTGTGTACCTAAAAAGAATCAATCAACCCATAACTTTGAATCATGAGCCCTGCAATACCTTCCAATTAGACAGCCCGTTCAGGTGGAATCATGACAGCGACCTGAGATTTAACTCTGCTACCATCTCCCCAGAAATCACTGACCTCATCCACACGTTTCTATCAGAGCCATTCGAATTTAACCAATCAGGTGTTGATATGGCTGTGTCACAAATTAATGACATATATTACAGATCGGCTCAGAAAGCAGGTCTTAGCTCCACAAAGATCAAACACAATAAAAGACCACAGAAGGAGGAATGGTTTGATAAAGACTGTAAAATAATCAGAAAGAAATTACAACATCTGTCAAACCAGGAACACAGAGAACCACACGATCATCAAACTCGCTCTGACTACGCCCAAACACTGAGAGAGTATAAAAAGATTTTAAGACACAAAAAACACAGCCATTACATCCAACACCTACAGAAAATCAAAAACTCCATTGACCAGAATCAGTTCTGGGAGCAGTGGAACAACCTGAGCAACAACATGCCACCAAATCCGGCCATAGAAAATCCACAAATCTGGAAAAAACACTTTGAGAAGTTGTATGATCAGTTACCATTGGTTAGCCTTAACACAGAACAACAGACAGTCACAGAGAAACTCAGAACTCTAGAATCAACCATGGATACCAAAACTACCAGGATCCACTAGATTACCAGATCTCGCCAGAAGAATTAAACCACCAAATTAAAAAGCTTAAACCTAGAAAAGCCTGTGGCCCGGACAGGATCAGGACAGAGATGGTGAAGAACAGTGGCACTGGGCTACAGCAGGCTCTGCTCAGGTTGTTCAACTTGGTCCTCCAGTCTGGCTGCTTTCCTGGGGTCTGGTGCCGGGGGCTTATTACCCCAGTCTACAAGAGTGGAGAAAAACTGGACCCTAATAACTACCGGGGCATCTGTGTGAGCAGTAATCTGGGGAAGGTCTTCTGCTGTATCATTAACGCCCAGATACAGGCCTTCCTTACCGAACACAGTGTCCTGAGTAGAGGACAAATTGGCTTCTTAGCAAATCATCGCACTACTGACCATATTTACACCCTACACACCCTGATTGGCCAACATGTTCATTAAAAAAAGACAGGTAAAGTTTTCGCATGTTTTATTGATTTTAAAAAAGCGTTTGATTTTACTTGGCAGGAAGGTCTATATTACAAAATTCTCAAGAACGGTGTAGGGGGTAAAGTCTATGACATCATCAAATCGATGTATGTCAATAATTAATGTGGGCTAAAGATTGGCAACAAAACGACAGATCTCTTCACTCAAGGGCGTGGTGTCAGGCAGGGCTGCAGCTTGTCTCCTACTCTATTCAACATCTACATTAATGATCTAGCGGTGTTACTGGAGCAATCTGCAGCACCGGGCCTGACACTGAACCACACGGAAGTTAAATTTCTCCTCTATGCAGACGAACTGGTGCTGCTGTCGCCCACAGAAAGGGGGCTGCAGCAACACCTGGACCTGCTGGAGAAGTACTGTCAGAACTGGGCCCTGACAGTAAACCCAGATAAATCTAAAATCATGATCTTCCAGAAGAAAGCCAGATCTCAGGAAAGCAGACACATGTTCCATCTAGGAGACACCGCCCTAGACCACACTCTATCGTACAACTATCTGGGATTAACGATTAGCGCCTCAGGGGGTTTGGGTCTGGCGGGGAATGCCCTGAAGGAGAAGGCCTGCAGAGCCCTCTACTCAATCAGGAAACAGTTCTCCAAGATCCACATCCCAATCAGAATCTGGTTAAAGATCTTCCACAGTGTGATCCTGCCCATTGTGCTATACGGTAGTGAAGTCTGGGGTCCACTCAGCCATCATGACTACACTAGATGGGACAGGCATCCAACTGAAGTCCTGCATGCGGAATTCTGTAGAATGATTCTAAACGTCCAGAGAAAAACACCCACTAATGCATGCAGGGCTGAATTAGGCCGGTTCCCCCTGATCATGAACATCGAAAACAGAACACTCAGATTCTGGATCCCAGTCCCAGAACAAGCCTGCAGTTCCAGGCACTCCAATCCCAGGAGCTGAACCCTGAAAAGAGTCCCCTGTGTCAGCTGGTACAGAGACTGACCACCTCACCTACCCCCAACAACCCAAACTCTCTGACCAGCACTGCTTCCCAAACACCAATCAGAGTTAACCAAATTATTAAACAGAGCAGAAACACCTATCTGGAACCTTGGAGAACCCAAACTCAATCACAGACAAAACTGAACTGCTTCCTGGCCCTGGAGACAGGAATACCGCCTGGCGGGATATCTCCTCACTCTCCGGGATATGAAGCAGAGACGGATCCTCACCAAATACAGGCTCGGAGAGGACAGAGTGTGTGGTCACTGCAGGACAGGTGAGGTAGAGACAGAGGTGCACTTCCTACTATACTGTCCTAAATATGAACAAATTAGAAATCAGTATTTTGACCAGTTAGAGGACCATGTGACTGGTTTCAGGACGTTAGAGGAAATAGATAAACTAAGGATTTTATTAGGAGAGGGTCCGACAGCGCCCACCTCTGCCAGATACTTATATGAGTGTCATACACTCCGGGGCAGTGAGTGACCAAAATGTTTCCACCATCATACCCATATTTATATCTGTAATATAGTATTCTCTAGTTCTTCTTAACTATTATTAATTATTAATTATTAAACATCTATAGATTCTTCCATATTAACAGTTAAATGATTATTATTTATTTTATTTATTTATTTTATTTATTTTATTTATTAAATGTATTTATTATTTTAATTGTTACACTGTTGTGTATGTATGTATGGGTGTATATATATATATATATATATATATATATACACACCAAAATTATATATATAATTTTTACATCTATTAATCCTATTTTTTCCATTTATTAATCCTCTTTGATCTCTTCTAGTTATTTGTTTATTTATTTATTTGTTTGTTTTACTGTGAAACTTACATGCTTTGACAATACAAATGTAAATTTGTCATGTCAATAAAGCAAACTTGAACTTGAGAGAGAGAGAGCTTTACACTGAATTATAGAGGGAGAGAGAGAGAGCTTCACACTGAATTATAGAGGGGGGAGAGAGAGAGAGAGAGAGAGAGCGCTTCACACTGAATTACAGGGGGGGGGGAGAGAGAGAGAGAGAGAGAGAGAGAGATTCACACTGAAATATAAACTGAGAGAGAGGGTCTCGTGGACCATCAGCTTTGTATTTGACAAACAGCTGGATGAAGTTCAGTCTCACCTTTCTGTCTGATTGCAGTGGACCTAAGGGAGGGTCACGCTCACCTATGTCCAGCTGTGTGTCTTTGAAGAGTGATCGGTCACTGATAGAACCGCACAACTTCAAAGGAGGACCGCCCCCTCAGGACAGGTATTCCTTTCACTCCCTTTGCTCTTCATAAGCTCTTAAGACTGAGAGAACGAGTACCTGTTTATACACTAGTAGACACATCACCTCTAACAGGTACAACCTGGAAACAAGTGTCAGATTGCAATGGTATATGAAGAGAGAGAGAGAGAGAGAGAGAGAGAGAGAGAGAGAGAGAGAGAGAGAGAGAGAGAGAGAGAGAGAGAGAGAGACGTTTGACGTTTGAAGCAGCTTTAATCCACATCAAACTCTAGAAACAAACAACACACAACTTTAACCAGTCAGACCCCACACTACCACACCTGTACACTACCATACTCCCACACTACCACACTGTTACTTTACAAATTCAGGACAAACCCATCCTGATCGTCAGGTTCACAAATAAAACTCCCAAACCCCCGCACAGCAAAAAAAGAATCCACATCATCAGTAAGTTTATAAAAAGGGTATTCCAACCGGAGCCGCTGTAGGACAAAACCCCTCGCCATCAGTGAAGGATCCGTCCCCCCACGTCCCCTAACCTTGTTCTTCCTACTGCACCAGATTGCCAGTTTTGCAGTAGCGAACAAAAAGTTCAGAAGAACTACCCTCTCTTTCCTGGGAACAGACTACTTTACTACAATGCTCTTAGAGAGTATTGTAGCTTTCAAAGACGGAGCGAGAAGAACAGCTACACCCAGACTGAGATTGGTACCATTACTGAGAAAACAATCCCCCTTCCACCACAGGCCATAATCAGCCGCCATGTCGTCAGTGCTATGGGTCTCCTGCAGGAAACAGACATGGAGCTGTTTAAGGCTGAGGAGTTCAGCAAAGAGAGACTGTTTGACCCGATCCCTAAACCCATTAACATTCAGAGATCCCACCCTTAAAACTCCCATGAGTTCAGAAAGAAGGGGGAGGAGACAGTACAGAGAGAGACAGAGAAGGCCCGTCTCATACGTGTACACTGGTCACACATGCGCACGATCAGAGCAGGCCCTAGAACCAGCCTTCACAGATTTAGCTTTCCGAACCGCTGTCACCAACTGCTTTAAACGAAACCGTTTCTGCCGTGAGAGAACATCGTACCCGACATTCTTCTGAACCTTCAACACAGAGCACACAAACTTCTCCAGGTCAGGGAAGAAGTCCCTCACCTCCACAGACCGGCCCTTAGTCTCGTCCAGAAAAGCGTTAATCTGATCTACCGTGTACAGCACGTCACCGCCGAACTGACTACAGCCAGCGTCAGATATCTCAGACAGCCTGTCCTCCTCCTCCATCATCTCCTCTTCTACAGACACGACAGAGCCTGACTGTGACTCACTGACAGCCTCAGGCTCTACGGGCTCCGCAGAGTCCTGCGCCGCTGCCCTAAACCCACCAGCGCTCGGCCCAGCTACGACACCACTATCAGTCACCTCGCTGACCTCCCCACCATCTCCACCAGTCTGAGCACCAGCTCCACATTCACCCTGACCAGCCTGCATCGTGCTCCCCTCGTTCTCTAAACCACTCGCCACCAAGCGTTCACTCACCTCCGCTCCGTGACCTCCGGGGCGGCGCGTACACCTACACACGGATCGAGCAGAGAAAATGTGCTCATGGCCAACTCTTTCCCCTACGGCCAGAAGCACGTCCTCAACAGTGGCTTCCGCAGCTGGGACACAGCGAAACCCTTTTGCGCGGGACAGGGATGGCCATGACTAACCGAACTGAGCAGTTTAGACATGAGAAACAGTCAAAAATATAGAAACGAGCGAAAGAAGGGAAGAGGGAATAGAAAATATATAAATATAAGAGTGAAGAGTACACACACTCTCACAGCACAGCTCGCTGCCCTCTCACACACCACGCTCACGCCACCCCACTCCCAGCATGCAGCAGAGAGAGAGAGAGAGAGAGAGACAGAGAGACTTCACAATGAATTACAGAGAGAGAGCTTCACTCTGAATTATAGAGAGAGAGACCTTCACACGGAATTAGAGAGAGAGAGAGAGAGAGAGAGAGAGAGAGAGAGAGAGAGAGAGAGAGAGAGAGAGAGAAAGAGAGAGAGAGAGAGAGAGAGAGAGAGAGATTCACACTGAAATATAAACTGAGAGAGAGGGTCTCGTGGACCATCAGCTCTGTAGTTGACAAACAGCTGGATGATGTTCAGTCTCACCTTTCTGTCTGATTGCAGTGGACCTAAGGGAGGGTCACGCTCACCTGTGTCCAGCTGTGTGTCTTTGAAGAGTGACCGGTCACTGATAGAACCGCACAACTTTAAAGGAGGACCGGCCCCTCAGGACAGGTATTCCTACCTGTTTATACACTAGACACATCACCTCTAACAGGTACAACCTGGAAACAAGTGTCAGATTGCAATGGTATATGAAGAGAGAGAGAGAGAAAGCGCTTCACACTGAATTACAGAGAGAGGGAGAGAGAGAGAGAGCTTCACACTGAATTATAGAGGGAGAGAGAGAGAGAGCTTCACACTGAATTATAGAGGGAGAGAGAGAGAGAGAGAGAGAGAGCTTCACACTGAATTATAGAGGGAGAGAGAGAGAGAGAGCTTCACACTGAATTATAGAGGGGGAGAGAGGGGGAGAGAGGGGGAGCTTCACACTGAATTACAGAGAGAGAGAGAGAGAGAGAGAGAGAGAGAGAGAGAGAGAGAGAGAGAGAGAGAGAGAGCTTCACACTGAATTATAGAGGGAGAGAGAGAGAGAGCTTCACACTGAATTATAGAGGGAGAGAGAGAGAGAGAGCTTCACACTGAATTATAGAGGGAGAGAGAGAGAGAGCTTCACACTGAATTATAGAGGGAGAGAGAGAGAGAGAGAGAGAGAGAGAGAGAGAGCTTCACACTGAATTATAGAGGGGGAGAGAGAGAGAGCTTCACACTGAATTACAGAGAGAGAGAGAGAGAGAGAGAGAGAGAGAGAGAGAGAGAGAGAGAGAGAGCTTCACACTGAATTACAGAGAGAGAGCATGAGCAAGCGTCCTGCTACCACCTCAGTAACAGATAAAACGGTCACATTAGAGGCCCGAGAGAGCAGTATACCCACCCCAGCACTGACATTAGTACCATGGCTAAGAAACACCTCCCCCTTCCACCATAACCCCTAATCAGACACTGAGCTCTCATCACTGTGTGTCTCCTGTAAAAAACACACAGTCAACCTCTTAAGACTAAACAACTCAGAGGAGAGGGCCTGTTTACTATCTCTAAAACCATTTATGTTTAAAGACCCCACCCTGAAGACCCCTATAGAGAGAGGAGAGAGTAAAAGGAAACAGTAAAACAGAGCGACAGACAGAGTAAGTAGGAAAGACTCTCTCTCTGTGTGCACAGTGCTCATAGCTTATCAGTGACACGCCGCACACCACCCTTCGGACCTATAACTTTCCTAACTGTGGTCATGTGCTTCTTCAAACGGTACCGCTTCTGTTTGGAGAGAACATCTAAGCCAAATCTCTTCTGTGCTACCTCCGCAGAGAACACAAACCCGTCCAGATCAGGGAAATGCTTCTTCACATCAACAGGCTTACCTTTAGTCTCATCTAAGAAAGTGTTTATCTGCTCAACCGAGTACAACATCTCCTCACTGTCCTGACTCTGCCCAACATCAGACCCCACATCCTCCACACTTCCCTCCAGAGACACAGCTACGCTCAGCTGAGACTCACTCAGCACCTCAGACTCCTGATCCTGAACCCCACTAGCCTCACCATTCTCACTGCCCACCTAAGCACCAGACTCACCGCCTACCTGTGCACCAGACCCACTGCCCACCTGAGCACCAGACTCACTGCCCACCTGAGCACCAGACTCACAGCCCACCAGACTCAATAACAGCATCACCCTCACTACCACCTCCTTCACTTGGTTGGGCACTAGGCTCAGCACTCACCTGTATACCAGCCTCCTCCACACTCCACACTGCTGCCCCTGCCCGCCCCCCTCTTTCCGCGCTGGCATACAGCATATACGAACTATTGCCGTAAGACACGCGGAACGAAGCTTCGAGTGTCTCATCGGCACTGTTCAGAAACATGAGCACCTGCCGTCTAAAAGACAGGACGTGTCTGAGCGCGTCGCTCTTACAGCCCAGCGGGATCGGCCTAACCTCACCCGCTAACCTCCCAAACCGACCCAGCTCTTTGGTAATCAGCTCATCGGGGATGAAAGGAGGGACGTTGGAGACGGTGACTCTCGTCGCCGGAGTAAATAAAGGAGAAACCGGCACGAAAGTCTCCAACACCCAGATCCCCCCCTCCACCAGCTCATTAACCAGGCGCTCGTCCCGCACGAACACCACCACGGCCTTATACATTCTAGATGCGGAGTAGATCTGATTATGATCAACTTTCTCCCCCACCGCGAGCAACACGTCCTCCACTGTTGCTTCCGCTGGCGGGACGCACCTAAACCCGTTTGAGCGGGAGAGAGACGGCGTCTCCGCCACGGGGCGCGAGGCCATGACTCTCCCACTCACCGCATGCAGCTGCTGGGGGTCGTGTATTAAACAGTTCGCAGAAAAAGAGAAGTATAGAAGAACCCACACCAGGGAAAACTAGAGAGAAAACCCTCGCGCGCACACACACTCGCAAACGAACGCTCCTCCCACTCCGAGAGAGAGAGAGAGAGAGAGAGAGAGAGAGAGAGAGAGAGAGAGAGAGAGAGAGAGAGAGAGAGAGAGAGGGAGAGAGAGAGAGAGAGAGAGAGAGAGAGCTTCACACTGAATTATAGAGGGAGAGAGAGAGAGAGAGAGAGAGAGACAGAGAGAGCTTCACACTGAATTATAGAGAGGGGAGAGAGAGCTTCACACTGAATTATAGAGAGAGAGAGAGAGAGCTTCACACTGAATTATAGAGGGAGAGAGAGAGAGAGAGCTTCACACTGAATTATAGAGGGAGAGAGAGAGAGAGAGAGCTTCACACTGAATTATAGAGGGAGAGAGAGAGAGAGAGAGCTTCACACTGAATTATAGAGGGAGAGAGAGAGAGAGAGAGCTTCACACTGAATTATAGAGAGAGAGAGAGAGCTTCACACTGAATTATAGAGAGAGAGAGAGAGAGAGAGATTCACACTGAATTATAGAGGGAGAGAGAGAGAGAGAGCTTCACACTGAATTATAGAGGGAGAGAGAGAGAGAGCTTCACACTGAATTATAGAGGGAGAGAGAGAGAGAGAGAGAGAGAGAGAGACAGAGAGAGCTTCACACTGAATTATAGAGAGGGGAGAGAGAGCTTCACACTGAATTATAGAGGGAGAGAGAGAGAGAGAGAGCTTCACACTGAATTATAGAGGGAGAGAGAGAGAGAGAGAGCTTCACACTGAATTATAGAGGGAGAGAGAGAGAGTGGGAGAGAGCTTCACACTGAATTATAGAGAGAGAGAGAGAGAGAGAGAGAGAGGGAGAGAGCTTCACACTGAATTATAGAGGGAGAGAGAGAGAGAGAGAGAGAGGGAGAGAGCTTCACATTGAATAACAGAGAGAGAGGGAGAGAGAGAGAGAGAGGGAGAGAGCTTCACATTGAATAACAGAGAGAGAGAGGGAGAGAGAGAGAGAGAGAGAGAGAGAGAGAGAGGGAGAGAGCTTCACATTGAATAACAGAGAGAGAGAGGGAGAGAGAGAGAGAGAGAGAGAGAGAGAGAGAGAGAGAGAGAGAGAGAGGGAGAGAGCTTCACATTGAATAACAGAGAGAGAGAGGGAGAGAGAACTACACACTAAATTACACTTTCACTTAATTACACAGTTTCATGAAAATGTTTCAGTTCTTCTTCTTAATGAACCACCGTGTCCACACATTAAAGTGAAAGGCTTGCTCTCTGTGCTGTGACAATATCACCTGCAGAAGACAAAATAGTCTCTCACTGCGGACAAATATATCTGGACTCAAAGGTAGTGCTTAGCTAAATGGTGAAGCTGATTCTGATTCCACTTCCACCATATAAGTAGATGTGACGGCTCTGTTTTGTAAATTGGTCAGCTCCTTTTGTCCCTGAGCAGACAATATGGATTATGTTATGAGATGACATCATCTTGTAACAGAGAAAAGGGCTGGAATTCCAGTGAGGTGCTTCAGGGGCCTAGGAAAAAAAGAAAACTCTTTTCTCTGGGAGAGTTTCTTTGAGCTGTAGAACTTTGCAGACTGTTTACATGCACAAAAGCTTCAGAACACTCTAAAGGGAAAACTGGGAAAGCTTAATGAGCCTCTTTTAAAGCAGAGCAAAGGAAGTCTGTGTTTTCCTTTGTATTACAGAGTAACATGGCCTATTTTATTAAGTAATTCATGAGGTTGGTACAACAGGTTGGCATTGTGCACTGTTTTATTTCAGTGCACAATGGACCAGATTGCTGACAGGTGTACATTTGGGTGTAATCATTTGAATCTAAATTTCACACATATGAACATTTATAAATGTAGTCTCTTCTTCTTTAGTCTAATCAGTAAATATGTGTTTTTGTTTTCTGCAACAACAAACTGAAAACTGTTGGGCTAAAAGATTGATCTGTAGAATTCAGACAGTTTTCCAGTTAATGAGACCCACAGAAGGGAAGATATGATGAGACATCTTCATTATTACCTTCTGCATTTCAAGGTCTAATTCAGGATGCTGACAGACTGAACTTCTATGTATTTTGATTGCAGCAGTGATTCAGAGTCTGCAGTGACGAGTGACAAGCTTCAAAAGAAGATTACAGAACGTCTGATGGACATCTTTAATGTAAGACTTACAGTATTTAGTAATTCTATAAATGAAAGGATACTCATAATTCATTGACAACTCACTTTATCACATCTTGATGAGTACTACATGAGATCACCCTTGTGTTGTTGATGTCTGTTACTAAACAGACCCGAAGTTCCTTTGCATAATGAAATGGGAAGTAGAAAATAAAACAATAAGAGATGACTTTAACATTCATGTACTTTATTAAAATAAACCTGTCCATGTGAAATGGTCAATTAATTTAGGGCTGTAGCATCTAAGGATTTGCCTGCTGACAATGATGAAGGAAAAAACACCAAAAAGACACACAGTGAAATACATAAAAAGGTGCCCAACTGCTAACCTGCTTCTGTGTGTTGAGCAGTCATTTCAAAATTAAGGGCCCTTACCCCACCAATGAAGCCCAGCTATATTTCACCATGGATATTATGTGCTTCAGTCCTTTTGGAACCTAGTCCAAGCACCAGTTTAGATCCTTTAGCTCATCCTTATCTCATCTACAGATCATCTACGCAGACTGAGGGAGAGAGAGACCATCACAATGAATTATAGAAGGAGAGAGGGGGAGAGGTTCACACTGAATTAGAGAGAAAGAGGGAGGGAGAGAGAGAGAGAGCGAGCTTCACACTGAATTATATATATAGAGAGAGAGCTTTACAATGAATTATAGAAGGAGAGGGGGGGAGAGGTTCACACTGAATTAGAGGGAGGGAGGGAGGGAGAGAGATAGAGAGAGCGAGCTTCACACTGAAAATTAATATATAGAGGAGAGGGGGGCGGGGGGAGAGAGCTTGAGGGAGGGACGGGAGGGAGAGAGAGCTTTACAATGAATTATAGAAGAAGAGGGGGGGAGAGGTTCACACTGAATTAGAGAGAGAGAGAGAGAGAGAGAGAGAGAGAGAGCGCTTCACACTGAATTAGAAAGAGAGACAAATGTGGTCTAACAAATGGGGCGATGTGTCAGACGGCAGCACTGCAAACATGGAACTATGTGAAAAGTCTGTACTGGCAGAAAATCTCAAAGACTTGTTCTGAAATATATAAACTGGTAGAAAATACACGGAATGGACATGGTGAGTGTAAAGGAGTGAAGTTAGATGAAACCATCAAGGGCAAATTCCAACAACAGTATATTTGGTCAAGTCTGATCCACAGTAACCAATAGACTGGGCATTTGGAGCAGGACAAGCTAATTTAAAATCAGTCTGGGTTCAACAGTTCTCACTGGGTGGTTTGTCCTTATATCCTATACTACAGCTCCCTCACCTGACCTTAACAAATACATCAACCTTAATAACCCCTGAACATACTTATTCCTTTAAACATTGTTGAGTTGGTTATAGGAGGTAGGGTCACAAAGAGAAAAAGACTCAAGGCGTCCACGTCTGCTAGAAGGGTGTCCCTAATCCTGATCCTGAGCTGTTTATGATTAAAATGTTCAAACTTAACCATCCCAGAGATGGTTAAGCATGCAAAATAACTGACCATGGGAATGTGTCTTCCCAAAACGTCTGTCATAAAACAGAAAATCCAGCATTATACTTACCTAATTAAGTTTAAGGTCAGGGCAAAATCATGACACATTGCAGATATACAAAATAAAAACCTCTTATCCAGGAGATTTTAATGATGTCTGTCCTTTTATAAACAATTATACATGCTATTTTTCCTTTCTTTTAATTTTCTTTGTTTTTGTCCCCAGGAGCTTGAGAGAACAATATCTGGGTTTATAAGAGATGAACTTAACACGTATAAGAAACATCTCACAAAAAGAAACACTAAATATGATGGAGATGTGAAGGACGACAAGTGGAATTTAAGACAAGCAGTTCTTAATATGGCGCAGTACTTTCTGAAGAAGATGGAACACGAGGACCTTGCTGATACACTGCAAAGTAAGAGTTGACAATACATGACATTTCCTAATTTTATATGTAAAAACTTTTATAAACGTTTTTTTATACACAATTTTTATTATTAAAAGTGTGTACAGATAAAAAATATTTTCCTCTCTCTATGTCATCAGATGAAGATGTATGTTGACCCTCTGATTATGTCTGTTGTGTTTATATCTCTTTATTTAGATGAACTGATTGGAATACAACAGTGCAGACTCAAATTTGAGTTGAGCAAAAAATGTCATTATGTATGTGAAGGAATTGCACAGCAAGGGGAGTCTACTGTTCTAAATAAGATCTACACGGAGCTGTACATCACTGAAGGTGGCGCTGGACAGGTCAACAAAGACCATGAAATGAGACTCATCGAAAAAAACAATGTAACAAGAGACAAAAGTCAAATGGAGCAAGAGGTACAAATCGAATGTAGGACCATGTTTAAACCATTACCTGGACAGGACAAACCCATCAGAACCGTTCTGACACAGGGGGTCGCTGGTATTGGAAAATCTATCTGTGTGCAGAAGTTAATTTTGGACTGGGCTGAAGGTAAAGACTATCAGCACATCCAGTTCATATTTCCACTTCCCTTCCGAGAAATATGAACTGAACAAAGGGAAGTCAGAGTTTGATGGAGATTCATCAATTTCTTCTTCCCAGAAATCACAGGACTGACATTGTCCGATAGGTACAACATAACATCATGTTCATCTTCGATGGACTAGAAAATAGAATGTCAACTTCCTTTGAAGTTCCAAGACAAAATGAGGGACTCTGAATGATGTCTCAAAAGAAGCCCCACTGGATGTTGTGATGACAAACCCTCATCAATGGGAATTCTGCTTACCCTCCTCCGTCCCTCGTCGCTCCAAAAAATGGATCGGATAACCCCACTAGACCAGCAGCAGCTGCTAGGATCCCCTGCTGACTGAGTATGTTCACCGAATGGACAGGAATTACGAGGCTTCAAATAGGATGAGCAGAAAGGAGCAGTACTACTTCAGAAAAGAGAATCACGTGATCCGGGCCTGGCTGAGAAAATACGTTGGTCACACATCAAAGAAATCAAGGAGCCTCCACATCATGTGCCATATCCCAACGTCTTCTGCTGGATTTCAAGCCACTGTACTTCAGAGGATACTGCAGGAAAGGAGCGAAAAGTGAAGACCACCCAAAGACACTGACAGATATGTACACAAGCTTTCTGATCTTTCAGACCGTACAGGGAAACCTGAAGTACCCTGGACACAAATGCTTCAGATGTACCCTGGGATACGGAGGGAGTTCTGTCAATGGGAAAGTTGGCTTTTCATCACCTGGAAGAAAGCAATCTGATCTTCTACAAAAGAGGATCTAGAAGCATGTGGAATTGATCCCAGTAAAAATCTCAGTGTACTCATGGACTGTGCACTCAGGAGGACAGTCAGATATTTCCTTGGCCACAGATTTTTTCAGCTTTTGTACATCTGAGTATTCAGGATGTTCCTTGCTGCCTTATTTGCATACATGTCCCTCAGAAATGAAACAAGAAATGTTTTAGAGAAACGCTCCCACATCACAGGACAGCAAACGAGACACAGATATCACTGAATTCCTCAAGACTGCAGTAGACAAGGCCTTGGACTGTGACATGGACAAATGGACCTTTTCCTTCGCTTCCCTTACTGGTCTCTCTCTCTGAGTCTTAATGAGAAGCTCATCCGAGGTCTCCTCTGACTCAGAAAGGAAGGAGGTCCTGACTCCCAGAAGGACATAGTTTTTGACTACATCAAGTTAAAGTTTAAGGAAAAATCCATCTCCAGAGAGATCAATCAATCTCTTCTACTGTCCTGAAATGAGTTAAATGACGACTCTCTGGTGAAAGAGATCCAGAGTTACATGAGTTCAGGACGTCTCTCTGAAGCTGAGCTCCTCACCTGCACTGTGTAAGTCAGCTCCTGGTCTTTTTGTGCTGCTGACATCAAAAGAGAAGATGGACGTGTTTGATAATTAAAAGAAGTTTCATCAGATCAAGACGGAGTGTCTTACCAGACTTCTGCCGGTGGTCAAAGGAAGCCACATCAGCTCTGTGAGTAAAGGCCTTCTTCTTCCACAGACTAGGTAACATTTAAATCCAGCACATCTACCTGAACAATAAACCATCACCTACAGAGAGAGCAAATGCGTTTACTGCGGTGTTCTGACAACATGTACGTTTTGGTTACCAGCATTAATATTATTCTCAATACTGATACAGGCCAAGAGGACAGTAGTTCAAACGATGTTTCACCAAAAACATCACACAGACAAGATCATATCATGTTTGTACATGAGGGGCTTTTTTTCAATCAGGGCCTAGAAGCAGCTCTTCTTCCCATTCTCACAACTCCCAATCTACAACTACAGGTCTAAGAGTATGAGGCCAATACCCAACATGGAAGTATCATGTCAATAGCCCAATTTAATTTGACACCCAAAGTAAAATAATAACGAACGTGTAATAAACTAAAAAAATATACATCTAGTACAGCTCAAATAATTTTGTGTTTGAAGTTGTTAAGCCGTAGCAGTGTAAAACCTTTCACTTGAATAAACATTAAATTCTTTATTGTAGATCCACAATTTTTAATGTTGCACAGACCAATACTATAAATATATTTAGCAAGAGATTTCAGACTATTAATAAAAAGTCAGAGAGAGAGATTAAAGAGGACATGAAGTTAAAGAAGGATTTTGTTCTGATAATATATTAATTCTAATCAAGGCTCTGATATTAAAGACTACAGGGTGATCAGTATATGTTTAATAAGGAGTGTAGTGTTAGTAGGATCGGAGATTACTATACACATATCTATGACATGTTTTTACTTGGTAGGCTGAGTGACTGTAAGCTGACAGAGAGAAGCTGTTCAGCTCTGTGTAAAGTTCTCAGCTCAGAATCCTCTAAGCTGACGTTCCTGGATCTGAGCCGCAACCCTATACAGGACAGAGGAGTAGAGCTGCTTTCTGCTGGACTGGAGAGTCCAAACTGTAAACTGGAGAAACTGAGGTGAGTTCATCTCTCAGACAGAGGTACAGAGGTTAAATATGTAGTATTTGAAAAATTTTAGTATTTGAAAATTGCAGCAGTGTATTGTTTTTCAGTTGGTGTTGTTTTTTGTACAATGAAAATGCAACTTCCAGAAACAGAGTGGAAGTCTGATATGGCAGGCAGAGCAAACTTCAAGCAGAGCAACCTACTCATCCACAGAGCAGTGGAAGGTGTTAATGGATTGACTAGACACTCTCGATCTCCTGTGAGTCTCCCATCAAGTAAATGAAGAGGAAATGGATCGGAGTATTTCATCTCATGTTATTAAACCGTGTACAGACCAAAGAACACCAAAAGCAGTGACTTCTTACCAGGCTACGTGACTTTTCATCTCCTTTAGATAGTGTAACCATACATGCGCCTCCACATTTTGCTGGGAGGTGGAACACATTATAATGAGGTGCGGATATGAGTGGATTCTAGGAGCACAAGGAGCTATTGCCAGACAAACTATAATTAGGTGCGGGCATTAATATGGTGGCGCACAGATTTGCACAAAACAAAGTAACATTTTGTAGAAAACAAGATTACATAAATAAAGACAAAGTTCAAAACGAGAAAAACTGACATTAAACGTGAAAACACGTTTACCAGTACCCAAACAATTTTTACAAACTCTGAATTCTGAGGGAAGGGCAGGTTCATAACCACACAGGAAGTTGCTATGTTAGCATTTGTCAATGGCAAGTCTGTTGGTGAGATTATTTTAGAGTGCATGGAAGAAATAGACAAAACACAGTCGACGGACTAAACCACTCAAAGCTGTGAATTTTTGTAGGGAAGGTAAGTGGCCTGAAACGCTAAGCTTATTGTGGCGAACCCGTGGATTTAAGAGTCCGCCATTTTGTCTCTTTTTCTCCTACTGCCTTCATTTAAAAACTCGGAAACTCCTTCCACAGGAAAAGCAAAGCGTCTAAGCTGGATAGTAAAAACGATTGCCACAAAATGGACTCTCGGTCATGCTTTAGTGTCCTCACCATCCCCAAACTCAACCCACACTACCACTGTGAACTAGTTTTGATTGACAAGGCGTCCGGAACCTAGCACACTTCCTGTGTGTATAGATCGCGCCCTTTCCGTCAGAATTCGCAGTTTGTGTTTCGGTACTGGTAAAACGTGTT
>JAMWET010007286.1:0-55000 GCA_024036415.1 Prochilodus magdalenae
ACATAAAGTAAAGGAGGTTTTTGGCCTCTCTTGTAAAGTTGCCGTTTGGATGATACTTGTTTTTCTTGGGACAGTGATGAAACATGTTTGACCCACACTTTGCTTTCCTTAACGTACCAGTAGCTAGGCAGATAGCATGTATCTTTGCTTGCTCTGTTTGTGCTGACCAGAGCAAGCTTAGCCGCTCTGCTCCTGGCGGAACTCAATCCCTTTAATTCGGTTAAATAGTTCTTTAATCACATTTTAGGTCTTAAGTTCCTCCCGGGAGGGAACTTTGTTGAACTCGCCTGACACCTCCCCGGTCATTGCTATTGGGTGGTGTTATACATCCACATATTACATTTTATAGAAAGGGAAAAGAAAGAAAGGGGACATGGTGGTTGCGATGATGCTGAAGCCTGTGGGTTGTGGTTCAGATAGGATAGAGGGTTTTGCGTCCTGTGTACAGTACCAGGAACAGGCCGTGTGATGACGCAGGAAACACGCAGGCCTCGCCTGTACTGACATTTTCAGTGCTGTGATTTACTGCGGGTGAATTAGGAGAGGGAAACTTGTGCTAGTTTTACAAAGAGCTTGATGACAACCGGAGAGAGATGGTGGTGACATCAAAGCTTAAGAGATGCCAAGAAGATCCAAGGCCAACGGCGCCCACAGTAGTCCCGCTAATGGTAGCCCACTTTAATTTGATAATGGCTCATGCGGCTGAAATGGGCAGGATACAGGCTTCGTTGCTTCAAGGATTCATCATCAACAGAGTCTTGAACCAAAACGACAAAGCACTTAGCCAGAAATGGCACCGAGGGGTGTTCCTAGCTCCACGGGCCCTGGGCTGCCTGTTCAGCACTGTGTGCCTTTGTTGTGTTGTTTTGACGTTTTTTCGCACAGCCCATTCAGAAAGTTGGCGAGTGCAATGTGGAAGCTATTACAGTAGAGGGGGGTTTGGAACGCGGATTGGTCTTCTCAGCTGGCGTGCTTTTAGTGTGCCCATAGGCCGCCAACGCTGTGCAAGGTTATCATCATAAAGCCGTCTGGGCACTGGGCTCAGAGCGTGAACCCCAAAGCATGTCAGTCACTTCTGTTTTTCAGCTTTTCATAGCTCAGCCTCATACAACCACCTGTCCTGAAGATCAGGCTCTCATTTTCATCTGCTGCTTTGGCTTTTCAACCACGCCTCTAAGATGAATTGCTGTTGTTGTTGTGTTCTGCAGGTCCTACACCTAGTAGTAATGGCTTCTTGTTCAGATTATCTTAGTGCACCAGGAACGTGGTGGACTTAGTCTGGCTAAAAGCTGCACAGTGGAAATGCCTGTCATGATGTGAGGTGTCAGAAATAAGCACTTAGCAAGAGGTGCCCATTGATTATAGGGTAAGTGTGAGATCCGGCAAAGGACAAGGCATAAAATGATCACACCTGCTGCATAGTGTCATCTCCATGACTACTGCCTGATTACAGGTTTTTTTTTTGGACATTTGGTAATATATATATGTATCTCCATTTTTGCTGCTTTTTACTTTCTCTGCCTCATTTGGATCACATGAGCTGCTGGGTACACTGGTGGGGAATTCTGAAGAATGGACCTACATAAATGGCCCAAAAAACGACTTGTGAAAGTATCTGGTCCATGACTTCCATTTAAATTGAAGGAGGCTTTTGGCCTCTCCTGAAAAGTTTGCCCATTTTTGGATATAGCTGTTGATTGGACAGCGACGATATATATAGATAGTATATGTGTGTGGGGTGTGTGTAATTGCACGTATATATTCAATGTATATTTATATATATAGATATATATATATATATATATAATATATAAATATATATATATATATATATGTTGTGTGTGTGTGTGTGTGTGTTTAGTGGTGTGTGTGTGTGTGTGTGTATGTATATATGTATAGGTTAAAAAATTATATAATATATATATATATTATATATATATATATATATAATGTATGTGTATATATATATGATACCTACCAGGACCTTACTGAGCCACTCCCAGCCCATCTAGCTGCTGTCCATGCTGCACATGGCAGTTGCTCTGGACATTAGCTGGTGGTCATAATAATGTGGCTCATCTGTGTCGAAAGTTTGGTCCATATTTATCAAATATCTCAAATTATTATTCCTGGTCTGATGTCGATTCAAGGCTTTGCCTTGAGGATAGAATAGGGCTATCATTTATTGAGCTACACATACAGAACTAGTGTCCCTCAGTATGGCGTCAAGCACACCATCTTTCCTAACGCAACATGGGTGTCCTTGATATCCATCCTATCCATCCCGTCTCACCAAGACTAAAGCAGGACTCGTCAACTGAAGATGACCCGCTGCCATTCTGAGTCAATCCATGACAGTCTGGGCCTGACACAGTTGCAGTGGATGTTGGCGTGGTGTAAGGACCAGTCTTTTGTAAAACAATCTTCGTGTGCAGTAGTACTTCATCATCGAGCTGTATGCCAATGGTGATGGCACTAGCAGGGATACTCATGGAGGACCACCCACTGCTCGCTTTGGGACCGTTCAAGGTGTTTAACCCCCCCCGAGGTCGAACTACCTGTTGGGTCTCTGTCATGGTGCATTGAATGAATGGTGGGACCTCGGGACTTTGGCTGTACATACTGACACCGAAGGCTCAGCTGAAGGATCGTGTTTTCACACTGTGATGATTGTTTAAGATCACATAGTACATGTAAGACGTTTTTGATCAAAGATAAGTCACCATGTTTCCCCCGTCTCCAGGTCCGTTGTATGAAGCGCACTCCTCCCGCTGCACTTTGACATGTTGTCATAACACGCAGAGTAGGGTTCAGTGCTTGGAGGAGCGTTTATTGGTTATGATAACGGATGTGTACGGATAGGCTGTCGGCGTTGCTATGTCGTATTGAGATCACATTACCTCATATTTTTAATTAAAGCCTCCCTCCTCTGGAGCTTATTTATAGCGAGCAGCCCTGCCACCACAGGCCTCATCAGAGGACGGGTGGCGATCAGAATCTTTAAATGCTGATCCGAGAGCAGCTGTGGCGTGTGGTGAGGGGCAAGGGGAAGGTTTGGGGCGAGGGACGCGAATGTACAATCATCCAGCTGGACGTGAGATGGGCTGATAGTAACATGGGCTGGAACAGTGCTGAGGCATACTGAGTCCATTTTTAGGCAGCGAGGTCAAGAGGTCATTGGTTGTTAGTATCGCTCAGCGAGGTGAGATGGCTTTCATGATGATGGCATTTTTCCATGGAGACCCTGAAACACACACTTGCACTGCGAGCACACGTTCCTCTCGCCCTCCACGGTTGACCGCTAGTAATCACAATCTAACCCCCGTGTGCCCTCCCCACGTAGGTGGTCTCCGGGTTTCTGAGCCTTCGGCGCGCCCATAATTGTGTTGACTGCAGCCTTGCAAACATTACCACCCTTGACAGCAAATCACGCCCCGCCCACATCCTTTATCTTCTGCCTCAATAGAAACCCATCTCTGCGTGAAACCCAGATACTACACTGTTCTGCAAGTATGTGCACGTAGGCAAGATGGTGGTAATGGGACACAATTGTGCAAAGGCACAATTACACACACACACACACACACACACACACACACACACACACATATGTGTATGTATGTATATATACATATACACTATGTATAAATGTGTATATATAATATAGACTGCTATACTATATACCCTCACTGTCCAGTGACAAACATGTATGACCATTTTTGGCAATTTTAACTTTTATGCATCATTTGAACACAGCAGCTGCTGTTTACACTGTGTGTGATTTCATGATGAATAGACCAACAGAAATGGCCCAAACCTGCTTGGAAAAAAGTCTGGTTCCATTGACTCCCATTCAAATTATATTAGGTTTTTGGTCTCTCCTGTAAAGTTACAATTTTGGAGATACTTGTTTTTCATTGGAAAGCGATGATACTACTTCCAGCACCGCTGTGGGTGACAACCTTTTCAGTAGCTTGCTAAATTTCCTTCAGGATCAATAAAGTGTCTGTCTCTCTGTCTCTCTGTCTGTCTGTCTGTCTGTCTCTCCGTCTGTCTGTCTCTCTGTCTGTCTGTCTATCTGTCTATCTGTCTATCTGTCTATCTGTCTCTCTGTCTCTCTGTCTCTCTTTCTGTCTTTCTATCTGTCTATCTGTCTATCTCTTTATCTGTCTCTCTGTCTAGCTGTCTCTCTCTCTGTCTTTCTGTCTCTCTGTCTCTCTTTCTGTTTTTCTATCTGTCTATCTGTCTATCTCTCTATCTGTCTCTCTGTCTAGCTGTCTAGCTGTCTCTCTGTCTCTCTCTCTGTCTTTCTGTCTCTCTGTCTGTCTCTGTCTATTTTTCTGTCTATCTGTCTATCTCTGTCTCTCTGTCTAGCTGTCTAGCTGTCTCACTATCTGTCTCTCTCTCTCTTTCTCTCTCTCTCTCTGTCTATCTCTCAATCTGTCTCTCTATCTATCTGTCTATCTCTCTATCTGTCTATCTCTCTATCTGTCTCTGTCTAGCTGTCTAGCTGTCTCTGTCTCTCTCTCTGTCTTTCTGTCTCTGTCTCTGTCTATCTGTCTATCTCTCTATCTGTCTATCTCTGTCTCTCTGTCTAGCTGTCTAGCTGTCTCTCTGTCTCTCTATCTGTCTCTCTGTCTGCATGCATACACTTCACTCAGGAGAGGAGAGAAACCTACCCTACTGTAATTCCTATGTAAGTCAATGGAACCAGACATTTTCCCAAGTCATTTTGGGCCATTCCTGTTCAGGTCCATTCATCATGAAGTCTTCACACAGTGTAAACAGCAGCTGCATGTGTTTAAATGATGCATAAAAGTAAAAAATCAATAACAATGAGATGCATGTTTTTTCTCTGGACAGCAAACAGTACAGCAAAACTATATGCTGCGTTATTCCACTCATCGGTAGTGATCCGGACTGACCCCCATATTCGGGCAGAAAAATGCCTTAGTGTAATCTTGTTTCCTGTAGAGGATATGTCCAGTATGCCACGGTTAGGTTAGGGTTTGAATTAAACATAAGTTTAGTGTGCAGATCATCCAAAAAATACATTTAATAGATCACGTACTATTTCAATACGTGAATAGTGAAACATTAAACAAAGAGCCAGCGGTGAGGCAGTATGGAGACCTATTAGCTTGTGAATTAGCACAATACCACAATAATTCGTATCGACGACACCCCACTGCAGGGGAATCAAACCATTCCCTAAGTCCAGATATACATAGATATCACAGACAGAGATGAGGTGAGAAGTTCTCTGAACACTAGACATGGATGAGGTTGTGCATGCTGTAGAAGAGCCTATTATGGTGTGTGGGATCCATGTAAATGCGTGTGTGTCCTTTTATCATCTGCCTGACCACCTCTCGAGGCCCCCTCTTTATCTCGGGCACAGGGCTGTAGCTTTGCTTACTGAGCTGTGTGCAGATCCACTGCAAAGGGCCTTGGAGCCCCAGACAAATAAGCCAATTCACCAGCTAGATAAGATCCCAGAGTCGGCAGGCCAGCCAGGCATGGCTAGCCCTGCTGACGGGGCCTGGAGCCTGGAGGAGCTGGTCAAGGCTTGTCTGATGTCTATGGTAGGAGTTCTCACAGGCGAGTCTGTCCATTCAGGGACTGCCTTGGGCAGTCATATATGACCAAGCTTTGATGTTATTGAATGAGAACGCTCCCATAAAAGTCTATAATAAGTTGGGGCGGGAGGATTTTGGGGAGTAATGTCGTAGTGTGATTGGTGGGCAGGTAGATGAGGACATCCTTTTTAGTTTAGACATGTTATACATAATAGATTTAATAGTCAGGTATCAGCTAATAACCAGTTCAGTGGTTGGGTCGGAGCTGATAACACCACTAAACCCACCAGGGAAGGCCACGTCCACATCGTGGGCATGACTGGGGTTCGCCTCGAAATCACCCGGTACTGTGGACATTCAACTATACTGTCAGCTACACCCAATAAGACTGTCCGATCGAGGCAAGACAAGACTACCCAATATCTTACATGTTGGCCTACCTGTAATATGATTAGCCTTGTAAGTCGCTCTGGATAAGAGCACCAGCTAAATGCCGTAAATGTACACCTAATTAATAATGGCAATACTATAAAAACAAACAAACAAAAAATATATATATATATATACACATACAGGGGTTGGACAATGAAACTGAAACACCTGGTTTTAGACCACCATCATTTATTAGTATGGTGTAGGGCCTCCTTTTGCGGCCAATACAGCGTCAGTTGGTCTTGGGAATGACAGGATACTGCGTCCTTGCACACAGTGGTCAGTAGGGATTTTTTAAGCCATTCTTCTTGCAGGATACGTTGGCCAGGTCACTACGTGATGCTGGTGGAGGTCCCGTACTTCTTGGTGGGTATGCTGGACATTACCCTGGAACACCGTGGCTCTTGGATACATCACAAAGACTTGCTGTCTTGTGGCACAGATGCGCCAGCAAAGACGTGCACCAAACCGTGGGTCCTCTTTTTGAACTCTGGTATGCACCCATATAAGCTGTGTGCATTGCAGTTATTTTGAGCAGAACTGTGCCTACCTGCTAACTGAAACCTTCACACTCTGCTCTACTGGTGCAATGTGCAATTAATGAAGATTGGCCACCAGGCTGGTCCCATTTAGCCATGAGGACTCCCACACTAAAAGGACAGGGTTTCAGTTTGCAGCGTCCAACCCCTGTATATGCCTGAAAAAGGATACAATCTGCATTTTGAAAGATACTGTTTAAACAATAAAACAAACTCAAACTGAACTATAGAGAACAATGCATAGAGAAAACCCAGCCTTAATACGGTTAATTACATTAAGAATATATAAAATGTATACTAAGTATTATATCTCCAGCTTCCATAAACCACTACATACCTTGAAATGCTGAATGCCAAAATTGCCGGCACTGCAGTTGACAGCTATGGTTATTAGGTTTAATTTCCCCACTTAAAAATTCTTGGAAGACAGGCACTCAGTAACTAAAGCTGCAGCTATCTAATTTGAAAAGTGCAGTTTTTAAAATGACTGTTTCTCATACTACAATGAGTCTTTAGATTTAAACTTACCGCAAGAGTGAGGTTTCCATAACGAGGTACATATTCTGCATGGCTGGTTTGTAGTAGGTGATCCCCAAAGAGAAATATATATTTATATCTCCACTCAGCTTCTTTATATAGGACACCGCTGTGTGGCTTACTGATAACGGGTAACAAGGTGAAGCATACAGCGAGAACATGGGCTCCGCACTTCTAGCATCAATATACACAGTTCCATTAAATCTCCAGGAAACCTGCTGATCTGCTTTGCTCACACACGTACGTCACAAATACGCCATACAGCGGTGATGCACAACCTACCCATCTATGCTTCAGGCGCCCGAATAAGCTGCAATGTGCAAGTTGTTACAGTCACATCGTATTATTATGAGGAATATCGGATACATTATCGGAAAACGACTCTTATCACAAACCACAAGCTATTAATTTCCGATATACTGTTTAGACTTTTTCTTTAGCTGAAGACAGCTGCCAGTAGGTGTTGCACAATTATGTCAAGAGTAAGAACCTGGTGTCGTAAACACCTGTAACTGTGTCACACAGACAGCCAAGCACGCGAATTCCTTCAGCAGTGTAACTGACCACAGAGTGCAGGCCATGATGAACATTAGGGATTAGTGTTAATGGTTAATCTGGATATTTAACCACAGAGCAACCCCACATTAAAAACCATTAAACTCAGCACTGTTCATCATCAAACCCAAACCATGCTTAGTATTTACGTCTCAGTCCCTGGGCAGCTTTTCCCCGTATCTGGAATCTGTAGAACCATCTGCAGAAATATGACCTGACCCATATGGGAATCTGGTATGGGCCGTTATATGCATTCTGTGTAATACAGGTAATGTAATATGACCCAGTATATTACTATTACGATTTATTAAATGTTTCCAAAACCTGTATTCTCATGTATTTTATTTTTAATACCTGTATAGCATAAGGTTAAAATGTGCATGGCCTTAGAGTTTAGTAATGTAGCTATTTTGACTATGTATGAAAACAAAAATGTATTGTCAGAACAACGCTTTATTAAATTCTTACTTAAAGTATACGATATATATGTATATATATATATATATATTCCTTGGTATATAGTGTAAAAATATGTATATATCCGTATCCCTTAATTTTTTTATCTTCCCCCCACATAGATATTTACTATTGTAGACACATATATATATACAGAATACACACAGACACACATCCACATATATCTGTATAATATCTATTCACATTATACTATATATATAAATACCTATATACTATCTATCCACATACTATATATCTCATGCTACACACAACACTAAATATATATATATCTGTATATCTCTATATACTCTATGTCTCCCTACTATACCCGGATCCACTCTACATATATCGCTATACCTTTTTATCACGCTAACTACACATAATTATAAGTAAAAATATATATACATATATATATATATACACACACACACACACACACACACAAAAATATATATATATATATATATATATATATATATATATATATATATATACATACATACATATAATACCTATATATACTATACATATATATATATATATACCTATATATATACCTATATTATATATATACACACACACACACACACACACACATATATATATATATATATATATATATATATATATATATATATATAGTGTAAATATATATACATGTATACACACACACACACATATACATACACATATATATCGTATATGTTTATACGATTGTATCCAGGCTAGCTCCCTACACGTTCACATTTTTCCAACCCCTTGGCAAAGCTTTCACAGTTCCCACCACCACTCCATCTCCTTCATGTTCCTCAGACTTATATCAGTCCGACCACTGTTTATACAAAGTAGGGGGTCCGACCTAATAGATATAGGCAGAAGCCACCCCCGTACTCCAGCCCAAGTTCACCGAGTTCTCTAGCCTCGCTCAGTCAGGCTTACCTCATCTACCACCACATGCTGAAGGAACACTCTGAACTCGCAAGTATATATCTAGGTGCCATCAGAGCGACAAGCTGTGTCTCCAAAATGTTAACTTCACAGGAGAAGCCAAAAAACCCCATACTTTCATTTTAATGTGGATCAAAGAAACCAGACCTTTTTAACAAGCCATTTCTGGTGCATCATGTTTGGTGCACATATAGATATGATAATATGACACATGTAAAAAAAAAAAATTGTACATACACCAAATCTCCCAAAACCTGACCATATTTATTATGCGTTTTTTTTTTCTTTCTTTTTTTTTTTTACAAGCAAGTTTAATGCATACAGTCAAAAATGAAAAATAATAATAATCATATATCAGTCATATAGCCACATTGGATCACTATATCAATAATCCTTAATGTGTTTATCATTCTTCAACCAATTGGTCTTCTGAAGCGCTTTTCTTTTGGGGCACGGAGGCTGTTGGAGGCTATTCCAGCACTAACTTGGCCCCCAGCTCATAGCAGGTTTTCTATTAATATACTGAAATCTTACACCTGGTTTAACCACCATATCATTTATAGTATGGTGTATGGCCTCACTTTGAGTCAAGACGCCATCAGTTGGTTTGGGATATGACATATGTACTGCGCTGCCCAACAGTGGTCAGAGGGAGTTTAAGGCACGGATGCTTCTTGCAGGATAGTGGCCAGGTCACTAAACGTGGATTGCAGGTGGAGGTTCGTCCTTCTTGGTGGTATGCTGACCAATTACACCCGGTTTTAGACCGGGCTCATTGATTAGTATCACAAAGACTTGCTGCTTGAGTCACAGACAGCGCCAGCAAGGACGTGCATATGACATATACTGCCTACTGCACAGAACTCAGGAGGGAGTTTAAAGACATCTTCTGTCAGGATAGTGGCAGTTCACTACGTGCTGCTGGTGCAGGTTCGTGCGTATTGGTGCGTATGCTGACAGGAACGTGCTCTACCTGCTAAACTGAATACTTCACAAAGACTCTGCTCTTACTGGGCCACGAGTGCAGGTAAGAAGATTGGCCACAGGCTGTCCTCTTTTGATCCATGAGTTACCTCCCACACCTAAAATGCAGGTGTCATTGCAGTTTCATTGTATGAGCAGACCTGCTCGTATGTGTCTCAAATACAGTAGAGGTTTGACATAGGTTGATGTATAAGTAAGCCTACATGTATATGTCACATATGTCCATTGGTGAACAGGATACTGTGGGACACTAACGCGACACGTATACCTCCCACACTAACATCGTCAGGTGTTCATATTTGAAATCCTTACTAATGCCATGTATCACGTGTCTCAAAATACAGTAGATGATCTGCAGATTTCAGCTGGAGTTTAAAGAGGGCATGATGTCACCTCAAGCTCCAACCTTGTTAAGTCTTTACCGTGGGACATGACGAGGACACGTATATGCTACCTTTTCACAATTGTGAATCATCATTAGAATGCCATGTAGCACGAGTCACTCGGGTTAATGACCTCCATTGAGAACATTGTTCTGGATGTGTTAAAACGGAGGTCTGATGAGAGTGGAGACTCGTCAACAGTCTCCGCATGTCAGTTCCGTTTCAGCTCTGAATGGACCAGTGAATGCCTGATAGCTTAGAAACAAGTGTTCAGTTTCAAGGGCAAACACAGAGCCTAACGCTGACTGTGGCTTTTGTGAGGGGGCACTCGTGGTGTTTGTACCTCGCGGAGTCACGTAGACTACACATCTTTCCCAGAAGCGAACAGAGAGGAACTGCAGCTAGCAGATACTGGGGATCAATACTCTTACAGTGTGCTTGAATGTGGAGCAGGCCTCCAATCATGTGTGTGTGTGTATGGACGTTTGTGGAAACCATCTGATCTGCATCTGAAACGTCTTCCAAACTACAACCAGACACCTCCTACGTAACCACAACCACGCCATGAGGGAGGCTGCCAGGTCAAAGCGTCTGCAGCCGAGGACCAGAAAACTCAAGCCAGACGTGTAACCAGTGACACCAAAACAAAGCTTTTGCCAACAAATACCAAAGATGAGTTTATCATAGACACAGAGACCCATGATTTCATCCCCAGATACGCAGTATGGTGGTGGATCTGTGATACTGTGGGGCTGTTTTCCTTCCTTAGTCTCTGGACAGCTTGTTTGGATACACCATCCAATCAAATTTAGAGGAATGGCTGCACCCAGAAGGAGGTGTGGGAGCGCGGTGCTGTTGGGAAGGAAGATAAAGGTGACCAGGATCAATGATGATCAATATAGACTGATATGGGTAATATTTATTGAGCTATACAGAAGTCTGTCTCTCAGTATGGCGTCGGGCCGCCATGTTTGATCACGCAACATGCCAGATGTCTGGGGATGGAGGTTACCATTCAGAGTCACTCTGGAGGTGTAGATGTCCGTGGTGGTGGGGAGGCTGACTCCGACAGACCTCTGTGCAGCCTTCACAACCCTCTGCAGAGCTTTCCTGTCTGCAGCAGGGCAGCTTCCAGAGCAGCTTCCATGCCACACATTGATGCTGGAGCATAGGATGCTCTCCACCATGGTGTCCTGTGAAAATCCCATCCTATGCATCTCGAATATTCTCATACAGGTCCTGCAGAATGTGACACCAGGCCTTCTACAGATTTGTTGATGACCTGCTACCATTCAGAGTCACTCCATGACGGTCTGGCACGACACCATTGCAGTCTTTGGCGGCGTTGGCGTGGTGTTAAGGGCAGGCGATGTTCTGGTCTGCATGCATGTAGTCCTCGGGCAATGGTGCTGGCACTAACAGGACGACTCGAGGAGGGCATAGCTGCTTACTGAATGTCCTCAATCGAACCTTGCAGGTACAGCGATAAGGGCCGTCCCTGCTTACCTCACATGCGCCGCTGAGCTTGCAATTTGAATCAGCCGCATGTCTTACAATGTCAAACCTACCCACCAAGTTTCATTCCTCTGGGTTGATTCCTTCTGGGTGCAACTTTTCTTTGGATGATGAGTGTACATCAAGACCTGACTGCCTCAGCTAGAAAGCCTCAACCCGGCCACGGTTAGACCTTCCAACAGGACGAATGATCCAAGGCACAAATATGGTTCACTGACCTCAGAACTGACCTAAACACTGTGGGATTAACTGAGGAGGAGAGCCTGGACCTCAGAATCTGAAGCATTTGGAGAGGTTTCTCATGGAGGAATGGTCCCAGATGGCTCGCTATGTCTCCCCAGCTTTACAGGAGGAGACTCAGGACTGCTATCTTTACAAAGATCCACTGCACTAATAAATGAACGGGTGTCAACAACGCTGGCGTAAATGTCTTTATGAAGAATAATTATTTTATGATGACACACAGATTTTCCTTCAGTGTTTGACCTCCAAATAAAGCAGCCCAATCTTATCTGCAAAGAGCCGGTGTGGCTGCAGGAGCCCACCTGACTCCACTCGCCTAATCAGCTCGTCTCAGTCTACAAACAACAGAGCATGTGATCTCCTGCCTTGCAGGAATGAAGTCCTCCAGCCACGCTGGCTGTTTGCGGATAACATTTGACACCCCTGAAGTAAAGGTTGGAGGTCTGTTGTAGTCCTCTACAGGCCGCTTTGCTCATGTTTACTAGGGGTGCCAATATTTGTGGAGGGCGTCGTATGTGGCTTCAAAATGGGCGCACATCTTCCAGTGTTAATAGCACGTTCACTGATGTGCGAGTCACCCACGCCATGGGCACTGCTACACCCCCGTGCCGTGGCAGATGCTGGGGTTTGTACGTTATGCTGGTAACAGTCTGGGTGGTCCTTTTCTTCTTGGTCCCAGAGAATAGAGAGCGTCCACTGTTTCCATAAACAATCTGAAAGGCTGACCACAGTGTACATTCTCACTGTGGATTCGTTGGTCGTCTCCACCAAGACAAAAGCGGGACTCGTCACTCAAGATGACCCGCTGCCATTCTGAGCCACTCCATGACAGTCTGGCACGACACCGCACACCTCTTCAGCATCACATGCTAATGGCACTCTGTGACGTTGACGTGGTGTTAGGGACAACCGTCGTAATGGTCCTGCGTGGTGCAGCCGTCTGCCAATGGTGCTGCACTAACAGGATGACTCATGGAGGGCATCCCTGCTCGCTGACTGTCCGTAATCGCGGCTGTTGGGTCAGTCAGGTACAGTGATAAGGCCTGTCTAAGGTGGAACTTGAATCGTTCGCATGTCTCACAATGTCAAACCCACCCACCAAGTGTCATTCCTGCCTGTTGATTCCTTCTGGGTGCAGCTATTTGAGCAACTATCATTTTAATGATAAGTATATAAGTACATATATACAAAAACAAAGAAGTTATTAATGGAATTGGACACCATTGTGACATCCATCTGTCTCATCGGCGTCCTTTCTGACTGGGAAGGGAATGGGAAAGAATTCCACTGTATGGGAATCTCCCAACAATACTTTAAATCATACAACCAAATTATAGCACTACAAGCAGCAAGCAGGTGTTATTATAACTCCACATGGGAGCTCCAGCGCAATACTCCCTCGTGTATATACACTTACTGAAATGTATCTGTTGATATACATACACACGTTAACATACGCACTACATGGCGCTTTGCACTTTCGCCCCGCTCTACTCTGAGCCAGTGCAGCGTAAGTTCTAATGTACACTGTACGGTGCAAATTTGAATCTTTGAAGTCTAAGCAACTGTTGCTGACTCACGAGCTACACTACATACCAACCCAACCAGTCACTCAGTAGTGTTTGCTAAGTACAAATAGATACAGTTAGCAGTTAGCAGTTAGCTTTTCTCCGTCTGTACAGTCCCTACATGCGTTTACTTGTTATGGTTTAAATAGTGATGCAGTGAAACCCCAGTATGTGTTGGAATGCACTGACATGAATATGCAAAAAAAATCAATTTTCTTCCACAAACCACATGTAGCGCAACCTCGCTTAGTGTTCACTCCCATGGGAAAAAACAAATGGGCCAAACCCAAATTATACAGCGCTTCACGGATGGGTTTGGCTGGTCAGAGTCCAGATTTCAACCCAATCGAGAATATGTGGTCGCGCGTTAAACACAAACTAACTTGGCCGTGTTTTTCAGCTGTCTGAAGCCGTCGCTGCTGAGCGGACCAATGCTGACTCGTCTTTCTGTAAGAAGAGGTTACCCACAAGACTTACATCACTACATAAACCATCTTGCATTAAGTTATAGCTAATCTAATAACACACAGACACTTAGTGTATTGTCACTTGAGCACAATGAGTAATATCCACAATACAGGCCAGACAAAGTAAGCACACTTGGGATGGGTGAAGCGATACCTATGTATTGATACTTCAGATATCGCTGTTTATGTTTAAGAATTAATTCTGGCACAAAAATATGGATTTCAAAATGAGGGTTCATTTATTAGTAGGATGGGTGTGTATCCTAGGTCTCAAATAATCTCATCCAGGGATCCACAGCAAGAGTTTGGAGTCCAGTGCAGATGTATTCGATGAAACACAATGTCGAAAACAAGCCAGATGATCCTTCAGAGAACCAATATTAAATTTACCAAGACCCAGTTCAGAATTTAGAAACCACAAACCAAAGCAAGGAATCAGAATCAGAACCAGAGCAGCAAAACACGAGTAAACGCGTTAGAGCTGCAGGGCAAACCAATACAAGGCTTCGCAAACACATTCAGCTAACTGGAGCCTTAGATACACAAAATGGCTGCTGGTAAAAAAAAAAAAACAGGTGTGAACCAGGTGAGGGCGACCTCTGTAGGTGAGGAGGGGAAACAGCAGCCGTAGATATGACCGGTAAAGTGCTGCTGTGAGTGACGGTGTTGTATAACTGCTCCTCTGTCCACCTTCCTCCTCTGTAACTGATTCAATGATAGCTATTTAAATGTCAGTTTAATCAACACAAAAACATACTAGTTAAGTGAACACAAAGTTTCATGTCATGCCTCCAGGTTTGTCTCCAGATGGCACTGGCTAGCTTCCAAACTCCATTTCCCAGAGTGCACTACCTGATGATGTCACCCTCACATGTCCTCAGTCATCCAATCACACCTCTCCCATTCTCCCATTCCAACTCTCCTTGTTCACACCTGCTTCTCATCACCCCGTCTACATTTCAACCCCACACAAACACAGTCACATTGCAGATTTAGGGTTGCCACCTTTCAGAAATGAAAATAAAGGACGGGGGCGTGGTCATGTGTGAGTGACATGTGTTTGAAATCGTGTCCTGTACGTGATTTGATCCCGGGGGGATGTGGTGGTGGTGGTGATCAGTCATGTGCGTGTTTACCGAACATGTACGGTTATATGGAAATGAGCGCGTCCTGTGTTTGAGCTGAGTCCGGGGGGGCGGGGGCTCGGGGGATGGGGGAGATTGTGATCATTCATGTGTGAATGACAGATGTGTATATCGGACATTTACGGAAATACGGAACAAATCGTGTCCTGTATTGGTTTACGGGACGGGTGGCAAACCTACCCTGATTGCATCACTGAGCGGGTTCTCCACTCCTCTCTTTGCTACTACTGGTTTTGACCCTTCCTCCCTATGTTTTGGTTGCTTGCTTTGCCTATCTGGCTTTACCTCTCCTTCTGTTTATCTGACTACTCTCTTGGATTACCCCTTCTGGATTTATTTGCTGGTCTGTCTGATGTCCTAGTTTTCGACCCTTGCCTGTCTCTCCACCTATGACCCTGCACTGCCCCTGTGTTATGTTTGCTTGGTTTTTGCAGTTGTACTCTACGTTCGTCCTGTTGAATAAAACTCATCTGACGTTTAGCTCTGCGAGCGTCGAGCCAAGTTCTTGGTTCCTGATATTTCCACTTTGGTGAAGACTGAATTGTAGTTTGTCTTGTGATCGGTTATTAAAAGTTAAAGAAGTAACTGGAGTTATAAGCAGCCCCAAGCCATGATGCTCCCTCCACCAGGCTTCACAGGTGAGATGGGGTTTTGGTGCTGGCTGGCAGTGGCCTTTTTTTCTTCCAAACATGGCTGTGTGCATGTGTGCTAAAAGGTTCTACCTTTGTCTCATCCGTTCATCCACCATGTTCAAAAACACACGAGCAAATCCACTAAAGAACGACGGTAAAAGAAAAAGATCAGTGTTTTGGAATGACCAAGTCAGAGTCCCAACCTTAACACTGTCGAGGTGTTGAGGTATGACCTGAAGAGGACTATACAAGAAAGACGTTCCAGATGTAATGATGAACTGAAACATATTTTTAGGGAGGAATGATCCTAGATTCCTCCTCATCGTTGAAGAAGTCTTGTTTGCAGCTACACGAAAAGTTTGGCGGAGGTGATGCTGCTAGAGGGGAGCTACAGTTTGTGAAATTCAAGGGTCCACTGACTTTCCTAGCCTGCAATGTGCATGTTACTCAGTGTGCACCATATGAGACTATGACAAACAGAGGGTGACACGCTGTAACAGTCAAATTTATGCTGTGCCTTTAAGAAAGGGACATTGTATTTGCATATCCCAGTGTGGCCTCTGCAGAAGAAGAGAGCAGGGTGGAGAAGAGAGGTGGTGTTGAGCGGTTTTCATACCATTCTTGTCTTTTATTAGTTTACGCTCTCTGTAAGGCTAGAGCTTAACCACAGTCAGACTTATGTGTAAGTGGACCGTTGTGGCCGGGAGACTGATTTCAGTTAGCAACCGTTAATAAACGAGTATACTGGAATACCCACACTAACGTCTGTGTGGCTCAAGTGCTTCTGCTAACTCCTCTTCTCATGGCTACCGCGAAGGCTCGCCCCCATGATCCGGGACGAAGCATTACAACATGCTAAACTAAAAGCAAGGCACCGTTTATGAAAGTGGTTGAAGCAACACCAAGAACAAGGAAATACAATCAAGGGCTAAACTGAGTCGGGGTCAGTAAACAGGCAGGGGTCAAACCAAGCAGACACTCAGACCAGGCAGAGGCACCAGAGGGGATAAACAAGAAGAGTCAACCAGAGAATCAAAACAGAGTCAAAGCCAGAGTAACACAAGATCAAACAGAGAGAGAACGCTCAGTACGCAACAGAGAGGCAGTACTTCACCATGAGTCAGTGTGAGAGAGATGGATTTTAAAACAGACTGATGTCAGGTGACCAATCAATATTCAGGAGACTAAGCGCGAGGCAACGGGGTGTGATTGGGCAAGGATGGACACGGGACATCGGGTGGTGGGTTATGGGAAATGGAGTCCAGGAGATCAGAGATGAGAGGAGAACCAGCAGGCATGACAGAGACATGCAAAGCACAACTGTCGGTGTGATATGAGTTCAGATATACAGGGGTCGGACAATGAAACTGAAACACCTGTCATTTTAGTGTGGGGGGTCTCATGGCTAAATTGGACCAGCCTGGTGGCCAATCTTCATTAATTGCACATTGCACCAGTAAGAGCAGAGTGTGAAGGTTCAGTTAGCAGGTAAGAGCACAGTTCTGCTCAAAATACTGCAATGCACACAGCATTATGGGTGACATACCAGAGTTCAAAAGAGGACAGACTGTTGGTGCACGTCTTGCTGGCGCATCTGTGACCAAGACAGCAAGTCTTTGTGATGTATCAAGAGCCACGGTATCCAGGGTAATGTCAGCATACCACCAAGAAGGACGAACCTCCACCAGCATCACGTAGTGACCTGGCCACTATCCTGCAAGAAGAATGGCCTAAAATCCCTCTGACCACTGTGCAGGACGCAGTATATGTCATTCCCAAGACCAACTGACGCTGTATTGGCCGCAAAAGGAGGCCCTACACCATACTAATAAATGACTGTGGTCTAAAACCAGGTGTTTCAGTTTCATTGTCCAACCCCTGTACATGATATACGTTCAGTAGAAGTGTTTTCTATGGCTGTGTTCACCTAGTGTTTCATGCAACCGGATATCTGACAAAGAGAGGTAGACACTAATGCGCTGATCTACTGGGAGTCCTTTCTGAGGATGGGAAAAAATTCCACTCAGGAATCAGCTCTCAATATTTAATATTAAACATCCAAATTATAGCATTACAAGCAGCAGCTGTTACTGGCTCACGACCACATTACATACCAATCCGGCCAGGCATTCAGTAGTGTTTGGTTAGTACACATAGGTCTCGGATAAAACAGTCCGGTTTTCCATGTCATTGAAAACTCCCAAGAACGCTCCATACATGCGTTCACACGCCTCCCGAAAGCTACAGTGCACTGAAACCACAGTATGTGTTGGAGCGCATTCACATGTATCTGCAAAAAACTGGAACAACAAAACATTTCTTCACCAAACCACATGTAAAACAACGGGCCAAACCCAAAAATATACCGCCTCTTACTGAGGGGTTTGGCCGGTCAGAGGTCAGATTCAAACCCAGTTGGGAGTATGTGGTGTCGCATTAAACACAAACTCACTCGACGGTGATTTATAGCTGTCTGGGTCCATCAGTGCTGTGGGGAACAATGCTGACTCTTCCTTCTGTAAAGCTTGACCCAGAAACAACAATTTTTTAAAATCCCATTCTGTCCTTTTATCCGTTTGTTTCATCACTTCCTGGGACGACCATTTTTTGCATGGGAACGTACACGTTCCAGATCCAGAGGCCTCTAGAACAGAGCTGTCAAACTGGGTTCCAGAACAGTGTGTAAGGTTTAGAGGGATCTTATATAAAACTCATTCTCTCACTCATCTCCTAAGATAGGATTTCTCAACCTGTGGGCCACGGACCACCAGTAAAGCCCCCTTTAGTGGTCCGTGGAGGTAGTAGTTTGTGTCATATTCACACTATATTGCCAAAAGTATTGACTCACCCATCCATATGACTGAATTCAGCTGTTCCATGGCCACAGGTGTGTAAAACCAAGCAACTAGACATGCAGACTGATTGTACACACTCAGCCAGGAGCACTGGGACACGTTGCGCTGTTTTCATGAATGGCTGAGTCATAGGTTAGTGTATTGCATGTGCTTATAGCAGCATGATGCTCACGACCTGCATCACAAACAGACATGGGGAATATTTATTGAGCTACACATACAGAAGTAGAGCCTCTCAGTATGGAGTCAGGCCGCCATGTTTGGTAACGCAACATGCCAGACGTCTCGGCATGGATTTGGTAAGCACTGGAATGACATTTCTCCGGAGCGATCACATTCAGAACCCCCAGAGCAGCTAGAAGCACCTGAGCATCAGCTCCACCGTGGGTCTCCTGCCCTGTTTCAATACCCAGCATGACCACAACCTTTACTTTGACCAGCGTCTGGCTCTGACCATGAACTCTATCTATGGGTCAACCTGTGCAGTTAATCCATCCTGGACTAATCAGACTGGATCTAATCAGACTGGATCAAACGGATGCTCTAAAGCTCCTTCTCCTGTTAGTTCTGTCTTTCTCTCTTCATCCGGGTTCGACCTGAAGAGGTTGGGTTCCGCCCTTGAGCCTGGTTCCTCTCGAGGTTTTTTCCTCACTCAAGGGAGTTTACCACTGTTGCCTCTGGCTTGCTCAAGGGGGGCTTGGACCCGGCCCACCCCCCAAGCGCTATACAGATAAACATTGATTGATTGATTGATGGATTTGTAGAGTTTCCTAATGGTGTCCTGTGATAATCCATCCCATGCAGCTTGAATATCCTCACACAGTTCCTGCAGATGTTGGGGTAGGGGTGGATGTGGAGTGCTGATCGGGTGTCCGATAGCCTCCACACATTTTCAAAGCTTTGTCCTGTTGGAATACCGCACTGTAGTGTGTGTACAGAATAGGTACAGCCACTGATTGACCTCACTAGGGTAATGTCAAAGTGCATGAAGACCAAGGTGCATCAAGGCCAGTGTGATGAAGACCAAAAGTAATCTGGCACGTGTGAAATTACACCCTCACACCATGCCACCAGCCCTTCTGGATGTGTGGACGCGTGCCTTCTGGGCTGACCACGGTGGTCGTCTTGTCATCTAACCATTTTGAGTCGCTCCATGGCGGTATGGCATGACACCACTGCAGTCTTTGGGAACACTGACGTGGTGTTACGGGCAGTCGTTGTCACAGCCTGGACAAGGATATCTTACTAGGACTGCCTTGACTTTTGCACAGTTCTGTAGGGCAGTAGAAGCACAGTGAGACTGGACTAACCTACATTCGGCTTATCTGTCCTGCTTTTGCATAACGCCTGTGTCCGCTCCCCCTTCACCTACATCCCATGCACTTTCTTGCTCTGAGAGCAGGTAGGACAGCCAGCACGCCTCCTGCCCCGCACCGGTCCGCACATACTTCTCCTGACCCTGCAGGTGGCCTCGGCTCAGGGCCTCCTTTCTTTCAGATCGCAGCTTTACAGCGCGCACATTCCCGAGAGGCATAATGTGAGCGGCTGGGATTAGTGGAGGGGGAAGTGAACGTGACGTGCCTCAGTGATAGATTCACGAGCGTTTAATTACAGCTTGGGGGTCATCATTTGGCTCTTTGGTGTGGCTCTTCAGAACCTCTTTTAGAACTGATAACGAGTACACAAAGGGACCTGGTGTCTTTTTAAGGCTCCGGGACCTGCTGTGCTCGTCTCTGTGTGACTCTGTGGCATGGCCTTATCAGATTGCAAAAGTGACTGTTATTGTAAAGGCATGCAGCGGCAGGAACAGCAGGGACTAGGAATAGGTGGGGTTTGCAGGGCAGAGCATGTGGTAATTGCCCCGTCTGGGGAGCAATGCCGGTTCCACCTAAGTGACTAAAAGCAATCGCTCGGGGCCACAAAGCTGGCAGGGGGCCAATTACAACTTCAGGGATAAGCTATCCAAGATGCCCGAGTACGAATTAAGAGTTTTACACACTCAGACTGTGATTAATCCAGGTTTACACACTCAGTCTGTGATTAATCCAGGTTTACACACTCAGACTGTGATTAATCCAGGTTTACACACTCAGTCTGTGATTAATCCAGGTTTACATACTCAGTCTGTGATTAATCCAGGTTTACACACTCAGACTGTGATTAATCCAGGTTTGATGATTCTGTGATTAATCCAGGTTTACACACTCACTGTCAGTTTACACACTCAGACTGTGATTAATCCAGGTTTAGATACTCAGTCTGTGATTAATCCAGGTTTACACACTCAGCCTGTGATTAATCCAGGTTTACACACTCAGACTGTGGTTAATCCAGGTTTAGATACTCAGTCTGTGATTAATCCAGGTTTACATACTCAGTCTGTGATTAATCCAGGTTTACACACTCAGTCTGTGATTAATCCAGGTTTACACACTCAGTCTGTGATTAATCCAGGTTTACATACTCAGTCTGTGATTAATCCAGGTTTACATACTCAGTCTGTGATTAATCTAGGTTTACATACTCAGTCTGTGATTAATCCAGGTTTACACACTCAGTCTGTGGTTAATCCAGGTTTACATACTCAGTCTGTGATTAATCTAGGTTTACATACTCAGACTGTGATTAATCTAGGTTTACATACTCAGACTGTGATTAATCCAGGTTTACACACTCAGTCTGTGATTAATCCAGGTTTACATACTCAGTCTGTGATTAATCCAGGTTTACACACTCAGACTGTGATTAATCTAGGTTTACATACTCAGACTGTGATTAATCCAGGTTTCACTGTGATTACTCAGGTTTACACACTGTGTAATTAATCCAGTCTGTGGTTTACATACTCAGTCTGTGATTAATCCAGGTTTACATACTCAGACTGTGATTAATCCAGGTTTACATACTCAGACTGTGATTAATCTAGGTTTACATACTCAGACTGTGATTAATCCAGGTTTACATACTCAGTCTGTGATTAATCCAGGTTTACACACTCAGTCTGTGATTAATCCAGGTTTACACACTCAGTCTGTGATTAATCCAGGTTTACATACTCAGTCTGTGATTAATCCAGGTTTACATACTCAGTCAGTGATTAATCCAGGTTTACATACTCAGTCAGTGATTAATCCAGGTTTACATACTCAGTCTGTGATTAATCCAGGTTTACACACTCAGTCAGTGATTAATCCAGGTTTTAATGTTCAGGCTGTGATTAATCCAGGTTTAGATACTCGGTCGTGATTAATCCAGGTTTAGATATTTAGACTGTGATTGATCCAGGTTTAGATATTTAGACTGTGATTAATCCAGGTTTAGATATTTAGACTGTGATTAATCCAGGTTTACAGTCTGTGATTAATACTCAGTCTGTGATTAATCCAGTTTACATACTCAGTCTGTGATTTATACTCATCCAGTCTGTGATTTCCAGGTTTACATACTGTGATTAATCCAGGTTTACTCAGTCTGTGATTAATCCAGGTTTACACACTCACTCCAGTTTCTGTGATTAATCCAGGTTTACATACTCAGTCTGTGATTAATCCATTAATACCAGTCTGTGATTAATCCAGGTTTACACACTCAGTCTGTGATTAATCCAGGTTTAGATACTCAGACTGTAATTAATCCAGGTTTACATACTCAGACTGTGACTAATCCAGGTTTACACACTCAGACTGTGATTAATCCAGGTTTACATACTCAGTCTGTGATTAATCCAGGTTAAAATACTCAGATTGTGATTAACCTAGGTTTACATACTCAGACTGTGATTAATCCAGGTTTAGATACTCAGACTGTGATTAATCCAGGTTTACATACTCAGACTGTGATTAATCCAGGTTTAGATACTCAGACTGTGATTAATCCAGGTTTACATACTCAGACTGTGATTAATCCAGGTTTACATACTCAGACTGTGGTTTAATCCAGATATAGATAATCAGACTGTGATTAATCCAGGTTTACATACTCAGACTGTGATTAATCCAGGTTTACATACTCAGACTGTGATTAATCCAGGTTTACATACTCAGACTGTGATTAATCCAGGTTTACACACTCAGTCTGTGATTAATCCAGGTTTACATACTCAGTCTGTGATTAATCCAGGTTTACATACTCAGACTGTGATTAATCCAGGTTTACATACTCAGTCTGTGATTAATCCAGGTTTACACACTCAGTCTGTGATTAATCCAGGTTTACATACTCAGTCTGTGATTAATCCAGGTTTACATACTCAGTCTGTGATTAATCCAGGTTTACATACTCAGACTGTGATTAATCCAGGTTTACATACTCAGTCTGTGATTAATCCAGGTTTACATACTCAGTCAGTGATTAATCCAGGTTTTAATGTTCAGGCTGTGATTAATCCAGGTTTAGATACTTGGGTCGTGATTAATCCAGGTTTAGATATTTAGACTGTGATTAATCCAGGTAAAAAAATACTTAGATTGTTATTAATCTAGGTTTAGATACTTGAACTGTGGTTAATCCAGGTTTAGATAATCAGACTGTGATTAATCCAAGTTAAAATACTCAGATTGTGACTAATCTAGGTTTAGGTACTCGGACTGTGATTAATCCAGGTTTAGATATCAGTCAGTGATTAATCCAAGTTTACATACTCAGTCTGTGATTAATCCAGGTTTACATACTCAGTCTGTGATTAATCCAGGTTTAGATATTCAGTCTGTGATTAATCCAGGTTTAGATACTCTGACTGTGATTAATCCAGGTTTAGATATTCAGTCTGTGATTAATCCAGGTTTAGATATTTAGTCTGTGATTAATCCAGGTTTAGATACTCTGACTGTGATTAATCCAGGTTTAGATACTCTGTCTGTAATTAATCCAGGTTTAGATATTTAGTCTGTGATTATTTCAAGTTTACATACTCAGTCTGTGATTAATCCAGGTTTACATACTCAGACTGTGATTAATCCAGGTTTACATACTCAGACTGTGATTAATCCAGGTTTAGAACCTCAGACTGTTTAATAATCCAGGTTTACATACTCAGACTGTGATTAATCCAGGTTTACATACTCAGGCTGGGATTAATCCAGGTTTAGAACCTCAGACTGGGATTAATCCAGGTTTACATACTCGGGCTGGGATTAATCCAGGTTTACATACTCAGGCTTGGATTAATCCAGGTTTAGACAGCTACAGAATGGGGGTTCCCCCAAAAGATCCTTTTTATGGCCTCCAAAAGACTGGCGCTGTCAGGCTGTCAGGCATTAAGGCTTATAAATAGTAGAAAGGAAGTCTGAGGTAAGAGTCTGGCCAGAAATGAAGAGACGAGGATAAGAGAACTCAAGGAGGCTGGCGTTACACATAGAACTATAACTGCCCCCGATGGAGGCTAGAATCAGATTTCTTCTATTTATAGCACAGAGAGAGCCAGAGGGAGCGAGAGAGAGTGAGTGAGAGAGAGAGTGAGTTTACATTAGAGGTAAGGGGGCTACATGAGGAGACACATTCTGCATGATGTCATCAACACCCCCAGTCACGAGGAACCTCCCCAGTCTGAGCTGACTCAACTGAACACACCTCATGCCTCTCTCTCTCTCTCTCTGTCTGTCTCTCTCTCTTTCTTTCACAGACAGTCTGCATACGTGCAGCCTCACACGGGCAGAGCTGCTCAAAGCCACCTTCCAGTCCCGCCACTGGAAAAAATGACAAAAACCATAAGCCATGTGACAGGTTTCTAATACCGTGATTCGCCTCCCGAAGTGAATTCTCCCCACTAAGCGCTAAAAGAGCAGTCTGGGTGAGCCAAGTGGAGGAAAGTTCACACTTCTGTTCGGGAATTACAAAAAGTCCCTTAAGTGTAACTCTATTCTAATTTACTACATGGGTTAGAACAGGGAGCCACTCAGAAGCTAACCGTCCCTTTCACTTTGACTTTTAGACAATAGACTTCACAGCATGCTTAGATTTGACCAGAAGTCAGAGTAAATGGGTTTGCATTGATGTTTCAAAATACCTGCATAATTAAAAGGTAAACAAAGTCCCACCATTGTTTGCGGAGGTGGTGTTAGGAACCAGACCTCCACCTTTAAAAGCCCCATCAGAGAAAATGTGCAATGTGAGAATTAAATTGAGGTCAGCGTTTTCAGGTCCACCTTGTATCTTCACTCACTGTCTGTTTTATCAGCTCCACTGAGCATATAGGAGCACACTGTAGATCTACAGGTACAGACTGTAGTCCATCTGTTTCTCTGTATACTGTATCACCCTGTTCTTCAATGGTCAGGACCCCCACAGGACCACCACAGAGCAGGGGTTATGTTGGTGGTTCTCAGCACTGCAGTGACAAAGACATGGTGGTGTGTTAGTGTGTGTGGTGCTGGTGTGAGTGGATCAGACACAGCAGTGCTGCTGGACACCTCAGTGTCACTGCTGGACTGTGAATTGTCCATCAACCAGAACTTTCCTGTGGGCAGCGTCCTGTGGGCAGTGTCCTGTGGGCAGCATCCTGTGCCCACTGATGAAGGACTAGAGGATGACCAACACTGCACTGTGCAGCAGCAGATGAGCTATCGTCTCTGACTGTCCATCTACAAGGTGGACCAGCAAGGTAGGAGTGTCTAATAGAGTGGACAGTGAGTGGACACAGTGTCTCAACACTCCAGCAGCACTGCTGTGTCTGATCCACTCACACCAGCACCACACACACTAACACACCACCACCACGTCAGTGTCACTGCAGTACTGAGAATGATCCACCACCCACATGCTACCTGCTCTATGGTGGTCCTGTGGTGGTCCTGACCATTGAAGAACAGGGTAATAGAGTATACAGGGAATCAGATGGACCACAGTCTGTAACTGTAGAACCTATATAGTAAATGGAGCTGATACAATAGACCTAAGTGTAGATGCAAGGAGGTAATACAGTGTATGTGCATTGCTTATTTTTTTAGATGTATGACATCATCATCCTCATTACATCATCATCAGCGTTACATATAAACACTTAGAAGACACATGCATGTTCACTACTGGTTTAGGATGGTATATAAAATGGCCCATTGGTGTTGTAGACATGGCAACTCAGGTTCCCATCACCACCACCACCACCACGGTACAGAAATCCCAGTCCATTGAAGAGTATTAATGGGACACTAATGCGTATACTGATGAGCATAACTTCTGAAGAACCCAACGGGTTAACGGCAGCACTAATAATAGTACGAAAACTATAATAAACATCAGTAGAAACGACAGGAGAGAGTGAGTGGGGAAAAGGAGGTGGGGGAGGGGAGCAGGAAAAGAGCTCTGGTGAAGGTGTTAAGAGTATTAATGAGGATCAGAGTAATACAATAACTCGGTTGTGTTCGAGGAAAAGAAGAATGGCTGCCAGGCAGGGAGGGGAGGGGCTAGTCAGGAGGGGATAAAGGGGCTACAGTACCTGTAAGTTCTGGGCTTTGGCCCTCAGCGTCTGCTGGAGCTGATATTACAGGTCCTGCTGAGGGAATGTTGGAGCTCACGTCACCCTCTCCTGTTTGGTCTGAGAGCTGAAGGTGTTTGCAGCCTGAGCCTAAAAAAGGAATGTTGGGAGAATATTGACCGACATCAATATTTACGGACTAATATTCCCAGCACATTGTGAAGCTTCTTAAAGGGCCCGCACTGCGGGAAATCTGGCTTTCCCTTTATTTTATTTGATGCAGTTTCAAGCTGCACTGTTCATCCACATACCAGCCCAGTCCGATTTTGCCTACTCAGCCTGTATCCTCCTCTGTCCTGAGACTGAAAACTTTAAAACAGACCGTTTTTTTATTATTCTAATTTTAATATATATAAAATTATACATATTTATTTAATATTCTATTATTTTAAATATTCTCTACTACATACAGGGTTTGGACAATAAAACTGAAACACCTGCCATTTTAGTGTGGGAGGTCTCATGGCTAAATTGGACCAGCCTGGTGGCCAATCTTCATTAACTGCACATTGCACCAGTAAGAGCAGAGTGTGAAGGCTCAGTTAGCAGGTAAGAGCACAGTTCTGCTCAAAATACTGCAATGCACACAACATTATGGGTGACATACCAGAGTTCAAAAGAGGACAGACTGTTGGCGCACGTCTTGCTGGCGCATCTGTGACCAAGACAGCAAGTCTTTGTGATGTATCAAGAGCCACGGTATCCAGGGTAATGTCAGCATACCACCAAGAAGGACGAACCTCCACCAGCATCACGTAGTGACCTGGCCACTATCCTGCAAGAAGAATGGCTTAAACTCCCTCTGACCACTGTGCAGGACGCAGTATATGTCATTCCCAAGACCAACTGACGCTGTACTGGCCGCAAAAGGAGGCCCTACACCATACTAATAAATGACTGTGGTCTAAAACCAGGTGTTTCAGTTTCATTGTCCAACCCCTGTACACAGATACATAACGTATGAATTATTGTTTTGGTATTGTTACCAGGGAGCATGAGTACAAATTAGCATCAGGTGTGGGAATGGGTGGAGCCAGGGTGGAGCAGGAAAAGCAATGCAAAGACATGAAGCAACCAGAGGGGGCGTTGTTTGACATATGAACAAGACCAGACAGACAGACAGACAGACAGAAATGTGACAACTACACCAAACGTCCACACATCAATATCAGCAGACATTAACCTCCTGAGACCCGGACTTGCTTGGTGTGCAATTTTAATTTCTCCTAGCTATTTGTGATTAGTAGGACCTAACAAGTATAAAAACTAAACCCTGTCTTTCTACAGGAAGTTGTTTTGGCAAAAAACCATGTCCTCATATGATGCCAAAAGGTCAACGTTTTAAAAAGTATCATGGCGCAGAGAAGCAGAGATGTAATGTCCTCATATGAGGACCCTGGGGTCTCAGGAGGACAAACTTTAACTCATAGTTGGTGCATGTGGAGCTACAATCCCCGGCGGACATGTGGAGAATCCCAGATCGCCTCCAACCATTCACACTGGAGTCATATGGAATGTTTCTGCTCCGAATCCGGTTTGAATGACACACAATGCCAGTAATGTACAATAACAGGACTCTCTTCATAGGAAGCCCTTCAAGTAGCACTCCACCACATACACACACAACCTAGCAACCACACCAGCACATACAGCAACACATATATTTCATTCGTTACTGTAGACTCACAAATGCTGGAGATCTCAAGCTGTTATTCACATGGTGTGTCAAGCTGCACATAGGCACCCTAAACACTGACCATGTGGGTTTAAACCAGAGCAGTACTCGTCAGAAGTGCTGCTAGGGCCGTAGATTGGATAGGGTACATTGTGTGGAGCACGATCTACTGCACCATTTCCTCAACCATTATGACTGAAGGCTGATAGACTGATGATGATGTTGCTGGCTGATAGCATGGATCTCTTATCCTCGGTTGAGTTAGAATATCGTCGCTGTCCAAAGAAAAACAAGTATCTCCAAAATAGCAACTTTACAGGAGAGGCCAAAATCCAATTCAATCCTAATGGAAGTCAATGGAACCAGACTTTTTCCAAGCAATCTTTGGACCATTTCCGTAGGTCCATTCGTCATGAAATTCACACCAAGTGTAAACAGCAGCTTATGTGATCAAATGATACATAAAAGTAAAAATCGTCAAAAATGGAGATACATGTTTTTCCATGGCCAGCTATGATATGAGATATAACATGCCTAGGACCACAATGCACCACTGCCAATATCTCACCTTATAGCATGAGCCTCAAGTCTATTACTGCTTAAACACTCCCCTCATACAAAAAGAGAGACGCTGGCTTTCTATGCTGGCCCTGTACTTCTTTGGTCCGGAGAACATGACGTTCATTATTCCCATACACAATGTAAACGACTGACTCACCATAACAGCCTTGGGGACTGGTAGGTGTTGGAAAGGGTCTAGAGGGTCTAGTCCAGGTGTATGTTGAGGGGCATCAGTGCACTTAGTAATCTGACAGTCTCGGGAATGAACCTGTTATAGACTCGGGTTGATGGTGGAATGGATGGACCTTCTGCCAGATAACAGTAGGGGGAAGACTCCGTAAGGGGGGTGTGAAGGATCGCCCACAGAGCTGGTGTGTTCCAGGGTCCATGAGCCCATTTGGTGATATCCAGCACAGAAGCATGCTGGTTTTTATGGTAGTGCCATCTGAGGGAGGGAAGTACACAGGCAGTCAGTTGCGGTTTTTGGCCTTGCCCTTCACGCACAGAAAGTGCCAAGCCTCAACCTCTCTTTGCTAAAGGACTGGGCCTTTTCTTGGATGCTCCTTCGTATTCACACTCCTTATACATGACCTCTTTAAAGATAATGAGCGTATACTTACAAAAAACAATAAAGCTGATGAGAAAAACATGAGGCAGTGCTTTTTTCGTGAATACCAATAATCACTGCTTTCTCTTTTTCATTTTCCATTTCCATTTCAAAACTATAAACAGGGAGATTCTGTTCCATGTAGTTCACCACACAAGCAACATGCCAGAGAATGAAGGGGGCAATATAAATGATTTGTACTGAGGGAGTGGCGGTCTGGATGCCCAGTCAGTGTTGCTGAGAGCCAAGTTGAGCGGGAACTGGAGCAGGGACAACCAGCTTTGGTCCATTAGGGCCACAGCCCAGTGCACTTCAGTGAGAGTCTTCAGAAGGCGTGTGGAAAGGACCCAGTGTTTTTCAGCTTGAACTGAATCTGCTACACCTGTGTTAAGCTGTCAGTCACCACAGACGATGATTTCACCACACTTTCCAGGACTTGTTGACTCTCTGAGCTGAATAAAAGCTAGGTGACTGGGAAGATGCTCAGTTTGGAAATGCGTGATGATGTGATGACACTGGTACACCTTAACAATGCAGTTCTTTGATGAGACATACATGAGTATCTTTCCCTAAGCCTGTGAACTCACACTGCTACGCTGTCAAGTAGTACCCAGTGGCAATTCTGGAGCATGCTGGGGCCCTAGACAAAAATAGTTATAAAGGATGTGAAGTCTTTTTGACTTTTTGGGGATGTTGACCATCATAAGCTCACTGGATCTTCCATGTTTAAGGTGTAGTGATTTTATGCTCCTGCAGATGGCGCTGCACAAGGTGATGAAGCTATAAACCCCTGTGGGGTGTGAGTGACGGGATCCATAGATTGGGAAGAGGTGCTACAGTGCAGGGAATGTCTCGTTCCATGTGTGGGAAAACGCTCCAGAGCATGATTGGCTAAAAGGAGTGACTGAGCATTAAAGACCATATTATGAAGAAAGTAGCTGAATCTGCAGGTGTATGGAAGCGTACGGTCATACGGGTCTACCAGCAGTGGGAAAATCCCAGTCTACAGGGAATTCTCCTCGGAAGTGTGCCAGGGAAGGCATCCACCAAATCTGGCCCAACTGAGCAATTCTTGGATGCCACAGTGTCTGAACACTGATGTGGCCTATATCCAGAAACTTGTCCAGTCCATGCCAAACCACAGCTGTTATTGGTGCTTCTAGTGGTGCTACGTCAGACAGCTAGCTATGAATATGAATTTCTGAAGAAGCAATACTCGGAATCTACAAACCCAGTTCCAGAACAGTTGGGAAATCTTAAACAGGGAATACAATCATGCCTGAGCTTACGAGGAGCACTCAGGAAAGGCCTTAATGGTCCTTAATGAGCAAGGACCATTTATTTAGCAATTAAATGTTGCTTCTCGTATTAAACCAATACGGGACACGATTTATTTTGTATTTCTGTAATTGTCCGTGAATTACAGGGGCAGTCGTGGGCTGGAGGTTAGGGAACCAGCCTTGTGACCGGAGGGTCGCCGGTTCGATTCCCTGAACTGACAGTAATGACTGAGGTGCCCACCTAACCCCCAACTGCTCCCCGGGCGCCGTGGATAGGGCTGCCCACCGCTCCGGGTAAGTGTGCTCACTGCCCCCTAGTGTGTGTGTTCACTAGCGAGTGTGTTTGTAGTGTTTCACTTCACGGATGGGTAAAAATGCGGAGACTAAATTTCCCCACTGTGGGATCAATAAGGGATTTAAATCTAATCTAAATTTGTTTCATATTTCCGTAAATGTCCGATATACACGTCTGTCAGACACAAATGAACTGAGGGAGACACCCTGGGAGGAACCAGGTGATATGAAACAAACGCGCTCTGTTCTGTATTTCCGTAAATGTCCGACAGGCACGTATGTAACACATAACGCGACACACGGGGCGTGATTTTGCACACGTCACTCACTCGTGACCCCGCCCCCGTCCTTTCTTTTCATTTCTGAAAGGTGGCTACCCTACCGCACAAATGCGTCAGCAAATAACGCAGCAGTGTAGGAACAGTGTTCCCTAATGAACGCTTTGCAAGGATTCCAGACATTTCACCCCGTACAGCGCATCTGGAGAAATCTCCATAACACCACCAACCAATGCCTGCGACCTTCGACCCCACAAGACACTATCGAGTTAAATAGTATTATAATATGTTTCCTTCCCTCGTTTACTGGTGTAAACCTTTAGGCTTTTATTTTCAGTTTGTTCATTGATTTCAGTATGTGCAGCTAGCAGCCTGCATCACGCGAGAGAGTGCGTCTTCTGTTCATGAAGGTTAGGCCAATCCAGACTGTTGACAAAGTAACCAAAGTTCTCAACTCAGGGTCTCTTCCGGTATATGGGGCTATTAGTGGGTATCACATTGTAACGGTCACTTTAAGTGCCGGCATTGAGCGGCAGTCCCAAGCTAACGGTTTATAAGTACAGCACCTGGAATAGTAACGGGGGGTTTTGTAACCTGTATGTTCTGCTGCAGTGTTATCTGGGATTGTAACCACGAGGTGTGGGTGCTCCCCTGCCCAAGAAATGGCCTTGTACTCCGAACGGCTGTCTCCTGCCTGGATTTCTTTATGGAGGTCGGGGGAAGCAGCTAACCCCCGTTGCATCTCCCTCCCTGGGAGCCTTCACCCAACTACCGAGTGCGTTACAACATACTATCAATATACTGTCTTCCTCAGGGACGTCCAAGCCCTATTCTGCATAGGCTACACCAGCACAGCTAATCAGAGACTGTGGGTGCTAGCCTGGCTGGTCTGCAGTCCAGAACCGTCTCCCACTAAGGTTACCCTGCCATATGAAGCTTGAAATGTGACAGTGAAGGCAGTGCATGGCTGCGCAGCTGAAGACTTGTATAAAAAGAAGAACAGCTAATCAGCTTTCAGAATTTCGGGGTCTTCTGTCCCCAAATGTCCCCATGTGCGGGTCCCAGCCTTTCAGACACATGCCTGCCCTACATCCCCTTATTAGGCCAGCCTATACATACCTGCCTCTCTTTCTGCCTCCTGGCGAGGTACTGCCAGTCTCCTGTCTTTTGACTTTGATTTCTGTTTGGCCCTCTGATCACCAGAGCCTCGTGTCCACTTGCTGGTCACCTGTCCCTCCTGACAGACTTGATTATGCTCTTCTGCTCGTCAGTCGGCATGACTAAAAGACCACAGTGGAGCCACCAGCATCTGGCACTGACCATAAACTCTATCTGCCAGTTTGACAGAGAACCTATGTGATGGTTCTAACTTCTGCATGACTGCCTCCTGGATGAATCAGAATGTTTCTGAATTGTTCCAAGCTCCTTAAATAATCTGGTCATACCACCTCGGTAGTTCTCTCTTTATCCAGGATGGACTAGAGGAGTATGGGTTTCTCCCTTGAGCCTGGGTTCCTCCCCAGGTTTCTCCCTCTTACTCCTAGGGAGATCACTAGCCAGGTAGGCTCATCAGCGACTTTCATCGCAAGATAAGAAGAGGTAGAGCCCCCACCCACATCATGTGCACCTTCTACAGATGGGCCATCGAGAGCATCCTGACCAGCTGTATCACTGTGTGTTACGGGGCCTGCTGCAGGACCCTCCAGCGTGCCATGAGGGCAGCTGAGAAGATCATCAGCCCCATTCAGGACTTATACTGCTCCCACCTCGCCCGTGAAGCCATCCGCTGGGCAGGAGATTCTACCCACCCACTACACTGCTTTATTTAATCTGCTGCCATCAGGAAGGAGACTGCGGAGTGTAGGAGTGAGGACCAGCAGACTGAGGGACTGCTCCATCCACCAGGCTGTCAGGATGCTAAACTCTGTCCTTGCTCAACCCCATTCCCCCTTTCTGCCCCATCTTAAGCCTTCTTAAGGTCTATACACATTAAACGTCTTGGTTTTTCTGTAAAGCTGCTTTGAGACAACGTTACTTATAACCGGTGCTATAAAAATAAATGTTGACTGATTGATTGATTGTTTGATTGAGTGATTTGAGTGAATCCAGTTACTGAAATCTCGGTGTTTCCATCTTACTCCTGTATTTGAGTGTTACAGATAATAACAGAGACCATGAGATTTTGTATTTTTGTACAGTTTACCAAGACCATTTACACTATGATAATATACAGTATATAACTGCTGTGATAAATTATGTCCCAATATAATATACTTTTCCAAACATGTGGTATATAATGTTAATTCAAGGTTTCATTACCAATAATACTATCTTTCATTGGACCCCCGTCCACCAAGTGGACCAGGCGCAGGACACCCATGTAGCCGGGTTTCTGCACAAGCAGTCCGGCCTCTATGCCCGATAAGACGTTGCCGCCATCTAGTGCTTTTTCCTCTGGGAAAGACAATTAAGACAAAGAAGGATATAAAGAGAAAATCCGTGTGAGTGACGCTGTGACATCTAATTCGACTTACTCTCTAAACCTCGTTCATTTCACTAAAACTGCACTCCTCATTTGTTCTCTATTTAAGGAGTCGCAAACGGGACTTTTATTATGAAATGAGTGGAGCTCCTGTACCGGAAGTTTACTAACCGTGCCGGAAGAGCAGCGGAGAGAGTTTACAGCTGTTTAACTTCATGTGTGTTTTCCTTTTGACTTTAAACAGCGACAGAGTAACATGGTGGTGTTTGGAAGCCTTTAAATCTCGACTTCGTTTCCGACGAGTGGACTGGTTTATTCGGCCATGGAGTCTGCTTTGAAAGGCATGTGTCAGCAGTTACTCACAAGAAGCATTAGCTGTTGTAGTAACGTTAGCTCGAACCTGTAGAAACTGCATGTAGTTTTAACAGTGTCTAGAACCGGTAGTAACTACGGGTAGTTTTAAGCACAATATCTAGAACTAGTAGTAACTGCAGGTAGTTTAAAGTGCAGTACCTAGAAGCTGATGGTATGTTAACCAGTGTCTAGAACCTGTAATAACTACAAGGAGTTTAAGTCGCAGTACCTAGAACTCTTAGAAACTGCAGGTAGTTTTAAACGCTGTGTCTAGAACCTGTAGTAACTACAAGGAGTTTAAAGCGCAGTACCTAGAACTCTTAGAAACTGCAGGTAGTTTTAAACGCCGTATCTAGAACCTGTAGTAACTACAGGGGGTTTAAAGTGCAGTATCTAGAACGCTTAGAAACCGCAGGTAGTTTTAAACGCAGTGACTAGAACCTGTAGTAACTACAGGTAGTTTAAAGTGCAGTATCTAGAACGCTTAGAAACTGCAGGTAGTTTTAAACACAGTGTGTAGAACCTGTAGTAACTACAGGGAGTTTAAAGTGCCAAATCTAGAACTCTTAGAAACTGCAGGTAGTTGTAAACACAGTGTCTAGAACCTGTAGTAACTACGGGTAGTTTAAAGTGCAGTATCTAGAACGCTTAGAAACTGCAGGTAGTTTTAAACACAGTGACTCAGACTTGTAAAAACTAAAGATAGTCTTAGGTACAGAATCTAGACACAATGGAAACTGCAGGTAGTTTTCAGTAGCTAGAACCTGAAGAAGCTACTGTTAGTTTAAAGTGCAGTAGCTAGAACCTGTAGAAACTGCAGGTAGTTTTTAGTACAATGGCTAGAACCTGTAAAAACTACTGGTAGTTTTCAGTACACACAGTGTCTCAGACCTGTAAAAACTAGAGATAGTCAGGTATCTAGAACCTGTAGCAACTACAGATAGTTAAAGTGCAGTAGCTAGAACTCTTAGAAACTGCAGGTAGTGTTAAACACAGTGTCTAGAACCTGTAGCAACTACAGATAGTTAAAGTGCAGTACCTAGAACTCCTAGAATCTGCAGGTAGTTTTAAACACAGTGTCTAGAACCCATAGTAACTACAGATAGTTAAAGTGCAGTACCTAGAACTCTTAGAAACTGCAGGTAAATTAAAAAACACAGTGTCTAGAACCCATAGTAACTACAGATAGTTAAAGTGCAGTACCTAGAACTCTTAGAAACTGCAGGTAGCGTTAAACACAGTGTCTAGAACCCATAGTAACTACAGATAGTTAAAGTGCAGTACCTAGAACTCTTAGAAACTGCAGGTAGTGTTAAACACAGTGTATCAGACCTGTAAAAACTAGAGATAGTCAGGTATCTAGAACCTGAAGCAACTACAGGCGGTTTTAAGTGCAGCATGTAGAAGCTACAGGTAGCGTTCGGTACACTGCTGTTCAGTGCTTGTCTGTGTTCTGATGGGCGAGATCACTGATCTGTGTTCAGAGCAGATGTGAGACTGGCGTTTAGAAATGATCAGATATATTAGCGTTTATTACCAGATGTTGTTGCCTAAGAAACAAATTATTAAATTAGTGAGGATGTTATTATGGGATTGTCAGCCAGACAGATGGACCAGCACGGTTATAAAACCCTTATCTTATTGCCACACAAAATACTGTGTACTGGGCTGTATCGATTTTTCCCTCACCCCTAATATCAGACGTCCAAGTTAGCCTATTATTAGATACCGTGTGTCCGGATTATCCATGGATGAGGGGTGTATACAGAGGCCGGAAGGAAAAGTAGCTCATGTACATTCGCTAGACTCTCTTCCTCCATTTGTCAGCATCAAATGGTTCTATATTCACTTCCTTTCCTGAAGAACCATCTGCTTTGAGTGTGCTCCACAGTGTTTGTTAATATGGGTTCTCTGCATATTTAGGGAAGGCCAAACGCAGACACCTGAGCGCGTCGGAGTGCTACGGTTTGAGCCACAGCAAAGATGGCTGCCAGTCCATCACACAGCCTTTCTCCTTCAGCTTGCGCACCAGCGACAACCATCGTGGGCTTCAACCGAGAACCCCCCCTAAAAGAAGAAGGAGAGGTACGACTTTAACAGCCAGTGTGTTTCTCTCCAGTGGCACACAGGAAGGAATGGGAGTCGGGTGTGTTGGGAGCTGGGAGAGCAGAGACAGTGCTGAGAGGTGCTGCCTCGTATTGACGGGATGGTGGTGGTCTGAAACAACGTGAGAGGAGCTCAGGTCCAGGCTAGGGTCTGGTTTTCCCTGGTCTAAGGCTATGCTCCGACCGCGGGCCGATCAGATTTGTTATCAGTCTTTCCGTCACTGTTGACGTCGTTCCTTTTATCGTGTTCCGAGTGACGCAGGTAACACCTAATCCTACTTGAGCGGCCAGAGTGTTGGCTTGAGTGTAGACTGAGACGGTTTGGAAAACGATGTGGTTTGGTGGGAGGCCATGTGGGGTTTTGCTGTCCAGACTATCAGAAATGCATATGGATACAATCTGGATATCCCAAAAATCCAGTTTGGGCTGTGCCAGTATGAACAAGGCCCAGACACCTCATTCCACTCAGCATTTGGTTGTCAGGTTTAGTAGATACGTCCGTCTGCACAAGTATGAACCGCATGTCTTATTGTTTTCTATTATAGAAAAAAATCCCAGTGCATGAACAATAATTCATATCTTGAGTTTAACGTATGGGAGGAATAAAATCCCTCCTCATTTATTTAATATACTGTCAAAACAGAAACTCTTATCCGAGAGTGAAGCTGGTAAAGGATTAGGGGGTATAGAGACAGATTAACGTTCTAGGTCTAAAGTGCTGTGTACCGTAAATCGAAGAAAGAAGCTGCTGGTGTTCCTAGAGCATTAGTCTGACCAGCTCAGGGTCCAGAGAATACTAGGGATGCACCGGATGTTCGGGGACTGACCTTATTGGCGGAAAAAAAATGGAAATAGCGGAGAATTATTATTTTTTAAAATAATTTTAAATAAATGTAATAATTCCTCCTGAATAATGACGCTAGAGCCCAAACAGCAGTTTCTCTGAGCACTCACTCACTCACTTTTGTGCATGTGCCACTTTCGTGTGTGTCTGTGTGTGTCTGTCTGAGTGTGTGTGTGTGTGTGTGTATGTGTGTATGTGTGTTTGTGTATATGTCTGTGTCTGTGTGTGAGTGTGTCTGTGTGTGTGTGAGTGTGTGTCTGTGTGTCTGTGTGTGTGTGTGTCTGTCTGTCTGAGTGTGTGTGTGTGTGTGTGTGTGTGTCTGTCTGAGTGTGTGTGTGTCTGTCTGAGTGTGTGTGTGTGTGTCTGAGTGTGTGTGTGTGTGTCTGTCTGTGTGTGTGTGTGTCTGTCTGTGTGTGTGTGTGTGTGTGTGTGTGTCTGTCTGAGTGTGTGTGTGTCTGTCTGAGTGTGTGTGTGTCTGTCTGAGTGTGTGTGTGTCTGTCTGAGTGTGTGAGTGTGTCTGTCTGTGTGTGTCTGTCTGTGTGTGTGTGTCTGTCTGTGTGTGAGTGTCTGTCTGTGTGTGTCTGTCTGTGTGTGTCTGTCTGTGTGTGTGTCTGTGTCTGTCTGCGTCTGTGTGAATGTCTGTGTGTGTGAGTGTCTGTGTGTGTGTGTCTGTCTGTGGGTGAGAGTGTGCGTGCGCGCCTGCATCCTCCGTAAAGAAACACAGACCCCAATTTTACAACATCACAAACTCGTGACCAGCGCGGAGTGAGGCGCTCTGTGTGAAAGCAGCGTGTCGGCTGGGATGTGTTTAAGTCATGTTGTGCTGTGTTGGTGTGTCGCTGGGATGTTCAGATCTTCAGTATATGTTTAAACTGCAGTTTAGTAATTGCTATTACTTTGAAAACCAGAACAAAAATACACGTAGCCTTTTTAAATTGATGCTGTGTTGAAAACAGCGGCAAAATTACCCACAGCGCCCGGGGAGCAGTTGGGGGTTAGGTGCCTTGCTCAAGGGCACCTCAGTCGTTACTGTCGGTTCAGGGAACTGAACCAGTGACCCTCTGGTTTCAAGGCTGGTTCCCTAACCTCCGGCCCATGACTGCCCTTAAAGGCTGGAGGCTGAAAGTGAAAGTGCGTCTCTTATCAGGACATGACTTGAAATGATTCTCTGACCTTTTGACCTGGTCTTGGTTTACACCACTGCTTTTATGGCTGTTTAAGGCTTGTGATTTTGTTTTGTAGTGACAGATGGTGGCAGACACCAGAGAGGCATTACTGAGTTCTTCACTTCCACTGGAGTCCTCAGCAGCAGTCCCCAAAAAGGAAAAAATGACCCCACAGTTCAGACGGAGGGTGACCATAACGGGAACATCATACCGAAGGAGGAGAACGAGGAGCAAGAGGTGACAAATGACTACATGGAAGGCATTACAGAAGACATGTTTGAGGATGATGAGGAGTTTGAGAGGAGTGTGTGCTCAATCAAGAAAGAAGAAGAAGAGGAGAAGGAGGTAGGGAGGGTAGCTGGATGTAGCAGCTGGGGAGCTCCTTCAGTGTCTACTTACAATGCAGGACACTCTTTTGGTACTGTGAAGAAGGAGGAAGAAGAGGACGAGGAGTACCCTGTGGAAAGCCTCCCGGATGTTCACTATGGGCTGCTGGGAGTGAATGGCAATCTGGAGGTGCCCCAGGGTCAAATTCAGGACCTGCCAGAGGAGATCCTCAGTGTTATTTTTGCCCACCTCCCAGCAGATGACCTCTACCGCAATGTGAGTCTGGTTTGCCAGCACTGGAGAGAGATGGTCAAAGATTCTAAGGTGTGTTCCCTTTACCTCAGCCCTCTAAATCTCAAATTGTTTGAAGTCTAGATCAGATTGTATTGACAGATGGATCAGACTGTATTGACGATTACACTGGACTGTACTTACATTTAGATCAGACTGTATTAAAACGTAGATCAGACTGTATTAAAGCGTAGATCAGAGTGTATTGAAGGCGTAGATCAGAGTGTATTGAAGGCGTAGATCAGAGTGTGTTGAAGGCGTAGATCAGTGTGTTGAAGGCGTAGGCCAGAGTGTGTTGAAGGCGTAGACCAGTGTGTTGAAGGCGTAGACCAGAGTGTGTTGAAGGCGTAGACCAGAGTGTGTTGAAGGCGTAGACCAGAGTGTGTTGAAGGCGTAGACCAGAGTGTGTTGAAGGCGGAGATCAGAGTGTATTGAAGGCGTAGACCAGGGTGTGTTGAAGGCGTAGACCAGGGTGTGTTGAAGGCGTAGACCAGAGTGTGTTGAAGGCGTAGACCAGAGTGTGTTGAAGGCGGAGACCAGAGTGTGTCGAAGGCGGAGACCAGAGTGTGTCGAAGGCGGAGACCAGAGTGTGTCGAAGGCGGAGATCAGAGTGTGTCGAAGGCGGAGATCAGAGTGTGTCGAAGGCGTAGATCAGGGTGTGTCGAAGGAGTAGATCAGGGTGTGTCGAAGGCGGAGATCAGAGTGTGTCGAAGGCGGAGATCGGAGTGTATCGAAGGCGGAGATCAGAGTGTATCGAAGGAGTATGTCCGACTGTGTCGAAGGTGTAGATCAGTCAGTGTCGAAGGTGTAGATCAGTCAGTGTTGAAGGTGTAGATCAGTCAGTATCAGATCAGACGGTGTAGGTCTGGCTCCGTTGACGGTGTATGTCAGGCTGCGTCGAAGGTGTATGTCAGGCTGCGTTGAAGATGTAGTTCAGGATGCGTTGAAGGTGTAGGTCAGGCCGTGTTGAAGGTGTAGGTCAGGCCGCGTTGAAGGTGTAGGTCAGGCCGCGTTGAAGGTGTAGGTCAGGCCGCGTCGAAGGTGTAGGCCAGGCCGCGTCGAAGGTGTAGGTCAGGCCGCGTCGAAGGTGTAGGTCAGGCCGCGTCGAAGGTGTAGGTCAGGCCGCGTCGAAGGTGTAGGTCAGGCCGCGTCGAAGGTGTAGGTCAGGCCGCGTCGAAGATGTAGATCAGCATGTACTCCTGGCTGACTTTTTCCACACGTCATAATGGGCCTGTTGTTCTGGTGTAGTTTGTGCCGTGGAAGAAGCTGTACTACAGATACGAGAAGCAGGAGGAGGGGGCAGTGAATGAAGTCAAGTCCCTGCTTAATGACCACAGCATCATTAAAGCTGACCCCCTATGTGTGCTGAACATGGTGAGGTAAGGCTCTTAATCTCTCTCAAAGATCGTCAACACTCAGCAACTGCAACCTGTTGAAGCTGACTCTTTCATGCCTGTGGTGAATGACGTAGTTGAGGATCGTTTGTCCTGGGTACGCGGGATTACGTCCTTCAAAGGGAGGAAAACGTGGTTTCGAGTGTTTGAAATGTTTGGAAGCTCTTAAGTGCCTGAGTGTTCGTGATGAAACACCTCGAGTGTCAGAAGAAAAAAGTGGTGATGGTGCTTAAGACCAGCTGGACCAGCTGAACAGAATGGAGGAGACGTTCGTTAGCGTGCTACACAGCTGGACTCCAGCGTAAGCAGGCTCACTGCAAGCAGCATTAACGTAACAGCTTCTGAATCATTTTGATGGTAAATTGACTTGAACAGGAAGAACGACGTCTCTGTCATTGCCACTCCGGGCCTGGAACATGTGCTATAGCGCTATGTAACATTGGAGGAGCAGCACGAGATGCAAGAATTGCATGGCGGTGCACGACACCACATTACACGCATCCACAGATAGCTATAGGAAGCAGACAGCTTGCTATTCCCAGCTCTGACGTCATGGCAAAGCCTGTGAAGGCATGGAAGAGAAAACGAGAGAGTGACCGAGACTGGACAAGAGTAATTCTGGGACTGGCTGTTGCTTGTTGGTAAGAGCGAAAAGGATGCAGGACAGTCACATGACTAACGGGGGAAACCACAAAAAACGTAATTAGTTTTTTATTTTCAGATGCCGAAATTATTCTAACCTCAGTCACGTTTCAGGCTGACAAAGACATATATTCTCACACCAAAAGGTTTAGACTCTCTTTGTCAATCTCGCCAATAAGCCCACCACAGCGCCAAGTTCTGATTCCCCTTTGCGTGGCAGGCATATGGACACTAAAGTTTACACCAGAGATGGCCACAAGTCACAAAATCCAAGTCCAAGTCAAGTCATGAGTCTTTAGGCTAGAGTCCAAGTCAAGTCACGAGTCTTTAGGCTAGAGTCCAAGTCAAGTCACGAGTCTTTAGGCTAGAGTCCAAGTCAAGTCACGAGTCTTTAGGCTAGAGTACAAGTCAAGTCACGAGTCTTTAGGCCAGAGTCCGAGTCAAGTCACGAGTCTTTAGGCTAGAGTCCAACTCACGAGTCTTTAGGCTAGAGTACAAGTCACGAGTCTTCAGGCTAGAGTCCAAGTCAAGTCACAAGTCTTTAGGCTAGAGTCCAAGTCAAGCCACGAGTCTTTAGGCTAGAGTCCAACTCAAGTCACGAGTCCTTAGGCTAGAGTCCAAGTCAAGTCACGAGTCCTTAGGCTAGAGTCCAAGTCAAGTCACGAGTCCTTAGGCTAGAGTCCAAGTCAAGTCACGAGTCCTTAGGCTAGAGTCCAAGTCAAGTCACGAGTCCTTAGGCTAGAGTCCAAGTCAAGTCACGAGTCTTTAGGCTAGAGTCCAAGTGAAGTCACGAGTCTTTAGGCTAGAGTCCAAGTGAAGTCACGAGTCTTTAGGCTAGAGTCCAAGTCATGAGTCTTTAGGCTAGATTCCAAGTCAAGTCACGAGTCTTTAGGCTAGATTCCAAGTCAAGTCACGAGTCTTTAGGCTAGAGTCCAAGTCAAGTCACGAGTCTTTAGGCTAGAGTCCAAGTCAAGTCACGAGTCTTTAGGCTAGAGTCCAAGTCAAGTCACGAGTCTTTAGGCTAGAGTCCAAGTCAAGTCACGAGTCTTTAGGCTAGAGTCCGAGTCAAGTCACGAGTCTTTAGGCTAGAGTACGAGTCAAGCCACGAGTCTTTAGGCTAGAGTCCGAGTCAAGCCACGAGTCTTTAGGCTAGAGTCCGAGTCAAGCCACGAGTCTTTAGGCTAGAGTCCGAGTCAAGCCACGAGTCTTTAGGCTAGAGTCCAAGTCAAGCCACGAGTCTTTAGGCTAGAGTCCAAGTCAAGCCACCAGTCTTTAGGCTAGAGTCCAAGTCAAGTCACAAGTCTTTAGGCTAGAGTCCGAGTCAAGTCACGAGTCTTTAGGCTAGAGTCCGAGTCAAGTCACGAGTCTTTAGGCTAGAGTCCAAGTCAAGCCACGAGTCTTTAGGCTAGATTCCAAGTCAAGTCACGAGTCTTTAGGCTAGAGTCCAAGTCAAGTCACGAGTCTTTAGGCTAGAGTCCAAGTCAAGTCACGTGTCTTTAGGCTAGAGTCCAAGTCAAGTCACGAGTCTTTAGGCTAGAGTCCAAGTCAAGTCACGAGTCTTTAGGCTAGAGTTTATGCTAGGGTTTTGAATTTCCTGTAATCAAGGCTACCACGTACGGCGCTCGCGCCGAAGCCATGCTACAGCGTTGTGTTTACCCTTGGTGCTGCTCATTGATATCACGCATGCTCTTAAGTCGGATGTTGTGATTGGTCCGTGTCCGTGGGGCGTGTCCCAAATCAACGACATAAAGTACACATACACGAAGGAGTTACTTTCCTGTAACTTCCGCACACCGTGCCTGGATGGTAACGTAAAGAAACTTGTTCATGTGTTACTTTGTACGGAGTCCGAGTCGAGTCAGGAGTCATTATAGACGAGTTACAAGTCAAGTCTGAAGTCTATTAATATGCAACTCAAGTGCGACTCGAACTCGAGTCGCTAACTCGAGTGCCCCTCTCTGGTTTACACTTATGGTTTCTGTTGCATACACATTAAAACAGACAAAATCCAAAATCTGCAGCCTTCATATGCGTCATATGACACACGTGCACACAAAGGGAGTCGGATTCTGTGTCCTCATCAACCAAACTCATTTACAACAGAAGTTTCACAAAGCGTGAAGAATCAGAGAATTTGTGTACCAGCCCCCAGAGAGCAAGCCAGCAGTGACAGTGTCTGAGAAAACTCCCTCAGAGCGAGAGGAAGAAACCTCGAGAGGAACCAACACTCAAAAGGGGAACCCATCCTCCTCAGGCTGACACCGGATAGCTAGCAAGACAATGTGGGCCCAGGACCACATCCAGTTGCACATCATCAATTGGTCTCAGCCTCACACCAGTGTAGCATTTCTCTGCTCTACTTCACTCAACTCTATTCCGTCTAATAAGATTCAAGAGTTTGTATTGTTGGCCTTTCGTGATCTGTCCTGCTCCAGAAGTCATAACCCCAACTGTTCCTCATTAATGTAATATGACTCTATGCACAGATTGCTATGCTGTTGTTGCAGGTACATGTCCCAGTTTAAACACAGCAAGCGGGTCAACCTGAAGGACGTTTTGCTGTGCGTGAAAGGCCATCGGCTATACGCCCCGGCGGAGGCTTGTATGAAGCACAGACTGCCAGATATGGGAACGATCGATGGGGTATGTAGTGACACCTGTGCTAAGACAGCCCATTATAGCCTTAACCAGCATTATGAATTATGATTAGAGTCAGCATGACACGTAGTGCATAGATGACAACAGATGTTCTCACAAAGCAGCTTTACAAAGAATCTGGTGTCCGAGCCCCCAGTGAGCGAGCCGAGGGCCACAGAGGCAAGGAGAAACTCCCTCAGTTCAAAAGGTAGAGACCTAGAGAGGGACCAGAACTCAACAGGGAACCCATCCTCCTCGGGTCAACACCAGATAAGACAAGCACAGGAAAGGAGCGTTCAGTGTTTGTAGGGTGGAGGAGTAAATGTCTGGTTAGTCTGTAGTTAAGTATTTGGTCATCGGATGGGTCAGCAGGACGCAGGCCAAGCTTCCACAGTGCAGGACAGCCAGGAGCTCCGTGGTGGGTAAAGACAAGCAGTGGCTCCCAGTCAGAGCAGACGTAGCACCAGCATCAGGCCACACAGGATGGGCAGCAGTTCAGCTCAGACAGAGAGAACAGACAGACTGTTAGCTCTGACAGAAGACCTGAACACACTATATGGTGTTAAGAGTGCAGCAGTGACTCCGGCAGGCCTGGCAGAACTAAAACAGATAGCCAGAAGGTCACAAAGACATGAGGAACAGGACCGTCACCTTGTTATCACCGTTCCGTTGCCACTGGTCTATAATACAAGTCTTCAGCTTTGACTGCCATACACGGCTATCATTGTCAAGCAGGCCTGTCCAGCAACCGCGATGTCTGATTATGTAGCCTGTCTGTTGGAACACATGCAGAAGTTGGGTTTCCGTTGTTATGTTGAAGTAAATGTGGATGTAGCAGAGAAACAGGTGTAGAAATAAAACGTCTGACTGTGGTTGGAGCGATGAATAAGGTTTATTGAGTGAAGCCAAGTGGTCTTTATTGTCTGTCCTCTAAATAACTTGTATACATTGGAACTGATTGTCATGGTTCAGGCATGCAGATGTGATCAGTCTGTGGTGGGTGTTTAAAAAAAAAAAAAAAAAAAGTATGTTGGGGTCATCAGTGCGTTCAGTAATCTGACCATCTCACAGGTGACCAGTGGTGATTTTTGGCGATGACGGTGACTGTATAAGATAAGAACATGTTATTGATCCTGCAGGAAATTGCAGTGTCACCGTACTCTGCATACTGCACAGAGGAAACGTACATTACTGGAATAAACAGACTAGAAATAGAGTTACTAGAAGAGCTGTTAACCACAGACAGCAACAGGAAGCAGGGTACCAGAACCGTATGTACCTACACTGATCAGAACAAATAGAGCGGGATACCAGAACAGCTATTAACCACCGGTTATAAAGCGAGTAGGGTACGTGTACATATATGAAACATGTTATGTACTAGACATAGGCAGGAGCAGCCTGGGTGAATATTGCATTAATAAACATATTAAGATATAATAATAATAATAATAATAATAATAATAATAATCAAATTAATAATCATAATAATAATAATAATTATACCTATTAATAATAATAATAATAATACCTATTAATAATAAGACAACCAGACACAGGAACAGCTTCTTTCCTCAGGCCACCACCTTCATAAACAGCTGACCAGTCACATCATCTGCTGGACCGTGGTGACCTGCCAGATTACACACCACAGTGTCTATGTGTACACTAATGCTGTTCCTCTAGCTTAGTGCCACTAACTCAACTTTACTGCCTCTGCCTGAACACTACTGCCTCTAACTCAACACTACTACCTCTAACTGAACACAGCTGCATCTACCTCAACATTACTGCATCTACCTCAACACTACTACCTCTACCTCAACACTACTATATCTAACTCGACACTACTGCCTCTAACTTAACGCTAATACCTCTAACTCAACACTGCTACCTTTACCTTAACACTATTACCGGTAACTCAACACTGCTACATTTACCTTAACACTACTACCGCTTACTCAACACTACTGCCTTACATTTACATTATTTAGCTGACGCTCTTATCCAGAGCGATTTACAAGGTTAATAATATTACAGGTAGGCCAGTGTAGTGTTAGGGGTCTTGCTCAAGGACTCTTATTGGTGTAGCACAGCATAGTCACCCAGACCGGGATTCGAACCCCAGTCTCCCACATGTGGTGGCTCTCTGGCGGGCAGTGGTGTTATCCGCTGAGCTACACCGACCACTACTTCTACCTTAACACTACTACCTCTTACTCAACACTACTACCTGTACCTCAACACTAGTGCCTCTACCTCGACACTACTGCCTCTAACTCAACACTACTGCATCTACTTCAACACTACTACCTCTACCTCAACACTCCTACCTCGACACTACTGCCTCTTACTCGACACTAATGCCTCTACCTCGACACTACTGCCTCTAACTCAACACTACTGCATCTACCTCAACACTACTACCTCTACCTCAACACTACTGCATCTACCTCAACACTACAGACTTATACTGTTTGTAGTAAACTGTATATTATTTGTAGTTGGTTTATTGCTGGTATATTGTGTATATTGTGAAGATTGTATATTGTAATTGTCTGTATTTATGGTGTATATATGGAGTCACTGTGCATGTTACGAACTGTCAGTGCTGATGAAACCAAATTTCTTGTGTGTCAACATACTTGGCCAATAATCCTGATTGTGATTCTGATGATGATAAGACGAGAGTGGTATGTCTATCCACATAAATGAGCATGCACAAGATATTAACAAGAGCAGCAGATGTATAATTGCACTATAGAGATATGAGGAAGTAAGACTAGTGGAATGTGATATTAGTAAAGTCTTATTACTAGGAGCCACAGTGTCAGGCAAGGTCATCTGGAGAGCAGAACTTCAGTGGAAGTGCACTAACAGCAGCAGCTCAGTTAAAACGACCATAGTGTTAATGAGTGCATGATAGTGGTGATATGAATTGGACATGTAGCTGTATGGTATGACTCAACACATTTCAGACAGCAGGAGATCAGAAGTGTTCCAGACTCGTAGATCTTTACTGCAGCAGGAAGAAAAGACCTGACACGGCGCTGCTGTATCAGTCTACCACTGAACGTGCTTCTCAGTTTGTCCACTGTAGCGTACAGGAAGTGAGGTGCATTGTCCATGCTAGCAAGCCGCTGGCTGGGAGTCTGTTTTTCCTGGGACAAGAAAGAGTTCTCCAGTTCTGGTCCGGCACTCACTCAACAGTAACCAGACCTTCTTGATCAGTTAAATGTCCCAGTATGGGGGTGCATGTCTGTTGATGCTGTTGAGGCAGCACTCAACTGTGGACTCTAGAATACAGATGCACTGGCAGAACACGGTTGTGACAACTTGGTGACTTTCTCTGGATTCCCTAAACTGAGGATGATTTGCATTGTACAGAGTGAAGTCCTCGCTATCACTCATTAAAGAATGTTGTTCTTAAGCTGTTAGTGGTGATGCTTGACCCATAAAGGCCAAGGCCATTCCTGGATGTTCCTTTTGTACCCAAGCACGATTGGGTCACCTGTTTACCGTGATGTTTCGGACCATTTCACAACATTTCCTGCTCCTGCTCCAGCTTGTTTATAACATATATCACCTACTGAACCACAGTCTTGGAAATAAGGTTTGTATTTCAGAGAAACTTCAGCAAATGATTCACAAAAGTCATTCGTTCATGTGCAGGAACCCAACCCATGGTCTCTCATGGCCCTGATGCTGATCCTGGCGGATGGGGTGAAGGATGTCTTGGACCTTGTGGCTTGCCTACGTACCTCTGGATGTCTCCTCACCCCGGGTGGTGTTTCTGAGTACCTGTGGGCCGTGGCCACCCTGCTGCTCGCGATGAGAAATTTTAATATTACCATCAGTAACAGGTGAGAGTTTCCGTAGACGGTTGAGACATGAACTCCAGAGCGATTGTCAGACTGAGGTCTAAAACTTTAAAAGCTGAGTGTGCACTTTTGACTGCTGAGTGGGTGTAACGGAGAGTGTGTAATCTGGTTAAGTGACCGTCCTGTAATGGCCAGTCAGTGGAAGACTGTATTGTGGAATCTACAAGGAGATGCTTGCTCATTTATAGGCCAGGAGAGGCTCTTGATGATGAAAGGGTTGTTCTCTGTCTTGTCCTTCTTTAAGGTGGCATTACAATATATACTATGTGCTACACCTGATGGAGAACGCGCCGCCCCCTCCGAGTCCTGGCGATGACGGGTAGGGACAGTGTCCAGTGTTTATGTCTGTGGTTCTATGCTGGGGCTACAAGGTGTCTGTTATTATGAATATCTAAGTGGGTAAATGATGACCTTGTTCCCAAAAGGCATACATTTCAAAAACCTTTGTAGCTAATCTACAACCGGGGGGGGGATTCCACACCTCAGCTCACCCTGCACCATCACACCAACTGCCATGCCATTGTATTATCAACTGAGGAAACAACTACCTTACATGCTTTGCTATCTTTAGCTTCTCCTGCTCTGTAGGCATCAGTTATTTTGATATTCAGAGTGCTGGGAATCTGCTTACAGCCGCTCATGGCTGCTGATTGGTGGGACGAGGTTTAAGGAGCCTGGGGGCGGATCCCAAATGCCCACTTATTACTAATGCTAACTAGTTTTTAAGTATGTAGTATTCAAGTATATAGTACAATTACAAGTTTCAGAGTTATGTATACTCAAAAAATCCAGTGCACACTTTTCAATCCCACAATGCACTGGGATTGGGGTGGTTGGTGTAGCTCAGTGGATAACACCACTGCCCTCCAGGAAGCCACCACCACATGTGGGAGACTGGGGTTCGAATCCCGGTCTGGGTGACTATGCTGTGCTACACCAATAAGAGTCCTTGGGCAAGACTCCTAACACTACACTGGCCTACCTGTAATCATTAACCTTGTAAGTCGCTCTGGATAAGAGCATCAGCTAAATACCATAAATGTAAATGAAACAAAAAGGAAGATTTTGATGGTGGATGGTGATGCTGAGAAAGCGGCTGCAGTGGTGGCAGGACCAGATATGGTGTGTAAATGTGGGTCCAGGTCAAATCTGTAAAAGCAGCCTTTAAAAATATAAATAAATAAATAAATAAATAAACCTCCATCAAAGCAGCCTTCAGAGTCCAGCTTGGTCTGACATCAGCTTCAACACTTCCATGCCCATATGTAGCATGCTTGTATTTGTGTGTACTGGCCTGCAGAACTCACACTATTAATATTAGTACATACAGGGGTCGGACAATGAAACTGAAACACCTGTCATTTTAGTGTGGGAGGTCTCATGGCTAAATTGGACCAGCCTGGTGGCCAATCTTCATTAACTGCACATTGCACCAGTAAGAGCAGAGTGTGAAGGTTCAGTTAGCAGGTAAGAGCACAGTGCTGCTCAGAATACTGCAATGCACACAACATTATGGGACATACCAGAGTTCAAAAGAGGACAGATTGTTGGTGCACGTCTTGCTGGTGCATCTGTGACCAAGACAGCAAGTCTTTGTGATGCATCAAGAGCCACGGTATCCAGGGTAATGTCAGCATACCACCAAGAAGGACGAACCTCCACCAGCATCACGTAGTGACCTGGCCACTATCCTGCAAGAAGAATGACTTAAACTCCCTCTGACCACTGTGCAGGACGCAGTATATGTCATTCCCAAGACGAACTGACGCTGTACTGGCCGCAAAAGGAGGCCCTACACCATACTAATAAATGACTGTGGTCTAAAACCAGGTGTTCCAGTTTCATTGTCCAACCCCTGTAGTATATGCTGTGTAGTATGAGTGTGTTACATAGCTTTCAAATTTGCATCACCTGGCTGGCCTTTCCTAACAATGACCTAACAAGCTAATTACGATCTGAGACCTTGGCACCAGTTATCTCAGAGCCCAAACCTCTGGGGTTATCCATACTTCTACATCCTCCTTTCCTCTTTCCCCTGCTAATCTATAACTCTATGCATTTCGGAGCTCGTCTTCTACTCGCTTAACTATTCCCAGTAACAGACATCTTGACCAGGGGTGCCCAAACTTATGTATGCCACTGTATATATGCCAGTAAGTTCATTTGTGTGAATCTTTGTGTCATTGCTCGCTGTCTCAGAGAGAATCAGGTTCAAGTCACTCACGAACAGCAGCAGATCCTCAATCACGAGATCCAGAGGGACCACGTTGTCAAAATCATGGCCTTCGCTGGTAAGAACGCTGCCGGTCAAGCTATATTTGTGGGGTTAATCACCGGTTACTGTGCTCATTTTCTTGTCTGTGCTAGCTGTTTAAGCTTGATTACTGGTCTGCCTGCCTGAGTTACCATTTTAAAGCCTTGCCGCAAATTCGTCTACGCAGGGTAGTAGGATTCAGGGGTTTTGGATGTTTGCAGTGCAGAATCACACGACTGTCACCATGCAAACAAGCAGACTTCACAAACATGAGAGCAAACAGCTCAAGCATGGCTAGAACCCTCGACAGGAGTCTGGTCCTGCTTGTTGAGATGTTGTTATTGTTTGTTCCAGGCACTGGAAAGACCACCACGCTGGTGAGGTACGCACAACAAAGGCCAAACCTGCGCTTCCTGTACGTGGCCTTCAACAAATCAGTGGCGATGCAGGCCAACCGCAGCTTCCCTAGCAACGTAGTATGCAAGACCGTCCACTCTATAGCCTACACAGCTGTTGGGTACAGGTCAGTCTGAGGAGTTTCCTATGGAGTTCACTCATTTCCAGAATCCACAGCACTTCTGTGACCTTGTGACCTTGTGATGACCCCCCACCCAGGTACAAGAAGTTGGATAAGCTGTGCAGTAATGTGCAGCCGTTTAATGTTGCCTGGAAGCTGCCAGAGGGTCGGGGCGGGTTCGTCAATGCCAAGGTGGTGACGCAAACCATCAACAACTTCTGCGCCTCCACAGATCGGCGTATCGGTACCCAGCATGTCCCAGATGTGTACAGGAACACTAACGGCCGGGACGAGCGCCCAGACGAAAACAAAAAAATGGTAACAGGCGATCACGTTTTAACACACAGCTCCTAGTAAGGGAAGGCACAGGGGTGTGTGTGTGTGTGTGTGTGTGTGTGTGTGTGTGGAGAAATGCTAGCGTGACTAGCATCACACTACTGTATATTATAATAACAGTTCTAGTGCATAATATACAGTGTATGTTTTAAATATGACCTCTCTTTCTGAGTCCCTCCCTCGTTCAGTCCCTCCCTCTCTTACTTAGTCCCTACCTCCATCACTCCGTCCCTCCATTCATCGCTTTGTTACTTCCTCCATCACTCTGTCCCTCCCCCGTTCAGCCCCTCCTTCTCTTACTTAGTCCTTCCATCCCTTGTTTAGTCCCTCCCTCTCTTACTTAGCCCCTCCCTCTCTTACTTAGTCCCTACCTCCATCACTCCGTCCCTCCATTCATCGCTTTGTCCCTTCCTCCATCACTCTGTCCCTCCCTTGTTCAGTCCCTCCCTTACTTACTTGATCCCTTCCTTCCTTGCTCAATCCCTCCCTTTTTCACTCATTCCCCTCCCTTCATCGTTCAGTCCCTCCCTCTCTTATTTAGTCTTTCCATCCCTTGTTCAGTCCCTCCCTTTCTTATGTAGTCCTTCCATCCCTTGCTCAGTCCCTCGCTCTCTTACCTAGTCCCTACCTCTATCCCTCCATCTGTCCCTCCCTCATTCAGTCCCTCCCTCTCTTACTTAATCCCTTCCTCTCTGTCCCTCCCATATTCAGTCCCTCCCCCTCTTACTTAGTCCTTCCCTCCCTTGCTCAGTCCCTCCCTCCATAGCTCAGTCCCTCCATCCCTCGCTCAGTCCTTCCATCCCTTGTTCAAATCCACCCTCTCTTACTTAGCCCCTCCCTCTCTTACTTAGTCCCTACCTCCATCACTCCATCCCTCCATTCATCACTTTGTCCCTTCCTCCATCACTCTGTCCCTCCCTCGTTCAGTCCCTCCCTCTCCTACTTGATCCCTTCCTCCCTTGCTCAATCCCTCCCTTTTTTACTCATGCCCTTCCCTTCTATCCCTCCCACTCTTACTTAGTCCCTCCCTCCCTTGCTCAGTTCCTCCCTCTCTCACTCAGCCCCTTCCTCTCTTATTTAGTCCTTCCATCCCTTGTTCAGTCCCTCTCTCTCTTACCTAGTTCCTACCTCTATCCCTTCCCATATTCAGTCCCTCCCTTGCTCAGTCCCTCCCTCCATAGCTCAGTCCCTCCATCCCTCGCTCAGTCCTTCCATCCCTTGTTCAGTCCCACCCTCTCTTACTTAGCCCCTCCCTCTCTTTTTTAGTCCCTACCTCCATCACTCCGTCCCTCCATTCATCGCTTTGTCCCTTCCTCTATCACTCTGTCCCTCCCTCGTTCAGTCCCTCCCTCTCTTACTTGATCCCTTCCTCCCTTGCTCAATCCCTCCCTTTTTCACTCAGGCCCTTCCCCTCTGTCCCTCCCATATTCAGTCCCTCCCTCTCTTACTTAGTTCCTCCCTCCCTTGCTCAGTTCCTCCTTCTCTCACTCAGCCCCTCCCTCCCTCGTTCAGTTCCTCCCTCTCTCACTCAGCCCCTCCCTCCCTCGTTCAGTCACTCCCTCTCTTATTTAGTCCTTCCATCCCCTGTTCAGTCCCTCCCTCGTTCAGTCCCTCCCTCTCTTACTAAATCCCTTTCTCCTTTGCTCAGTCCCTTCCTCTCTGTCCCTCCCATATTCAGTCTCTCCCCCTCTTACTTAGTCCTTCCCTCCCTTGCTCAGTCCCTCCCTCCATAGCTCAGTCCTTCCATCCCTTGTTCAGTCCCACCCTCTCTTACTTAGCCCCTCCCTCTCTTACTTAGTCCCTCCCTCCCTTGCTCAGCTCCTTCCTCTCTCACTCAGCCCCTCCCTCCCTCGTTCAGTCACTCCCTCTCTTTAGTCCTTCCATCCCTTGTTCAGTCCCTCCCTCACTTACCTAGTCCCTCCCTCCATCCATCCCTCTGTCCCTCCTTCGTTCGGTCCCTCCCTTTCTTACTTAATCCTTTCCTCTCTTGCTCAGTTCCTCCCTCCATAGCTCAGTCCTTCCATCCCTCGCTCAGTCCCTCCATCCCTCGCTCAGTCCCTCCCTAGCTGAACTGAAAAGGCTTTGATTGTCTTCAGATAGTAGCACATGCTGAAATTTGAATAGGTGGGCGGTTGTGTTGGCTAGTAAAATTCCACCGTGGGCATAAAACGGGTCAGAGCTGCCACTGCCCACACCTACAGCTTGTGTAATCTTTAGTGGTGTCTGTCTCTTTCCAGTTGTTTGCTGGCGATGCTCAAGACATCTGGGACAAAATGGTAGAGCTGGTGCCCACTAGAGAAATGGCGTACCGTATGACTCACGATGGTAAGTTTGGTAAAATGATCTGAACTCATCATTTTTAGTTCACCTGCTCAGCTTATTGGCTCAGCGTGCTTGTCGTTTGTAACGTGAGGGGTGTGTCTGCAGGCTATCTCAAACTGTGGCAGATGCATAGGCCTGTGCTGAAAGGCTATGATGTCATCTTTATCGACGAGGCTCAGGACTGCACTCCAGGTACAGAGTCCAGGGTTTCACTCTGCTGTTTCTCTTCTGCTGTGTAGTTTTGGACGGTGAGACGTGTTTAGCAGGGTCTATAACTGATGTGCACTGGGTGGGGGGTGTCTCTCCTCAGTCATCCTGGACATAATGCTGTCTCAGCACTGTGGAAAGATCCTGGTTGGCGATCTACATCAGCAGATATACACTTTCAGAGGAGCCATCAATGCTTTATATGCTGTTGCACACACACACCTCTACTACTTAACACAGGTACGTGCACCCATACCAACACATGTACTTACTCCTGTGCATTACTAGTGGGGGCCACGTTTGAAACTAAACAGTGAAGGTCATATATCCCTTATTGGGGAGCATCCATCCAGAATGCTGTAAAGTCCATTACTAGGGTTTATCTATGTATATGCTTTGGTGCATTTGACTCCAGAGCGAAAAACCCTCTCCCACAGAAACCACTTTTCTCAGCTTCCTGAAACGCCTCATTGGGGTTCCAGCCCTTCTTTCTGTTACAAGATGACCTCATCATGTAACACAGTCCTTATAGCCCCGCCTACCAGAAATAAAGCTAAAATGTAAAAACACACCCCTTCGAAAATGTTCTGTAGCTCAAGCTAGTGAAGGTGGATTGGGTCTGCAAAGTTATTGTATCTGACTTTCAGGATGGAACTCAAACTGATGCAACAGAACCAACGCCATTGTACAGCCACAGTAGTGTAGTGTGTAGAATCAGAACAGAGTGAGCAAGCTGACCAATCAGTGCAAACTGGGCTCACCGGGAGGCGGGGCTTACAGACAGGAGCTCTAACAGAGCGCTTTAGACATTTACATTACATTTACATTTACGCCATTTAGCTGACGCTCTTATCCAGAGCGACTTCATCATATTACAGGTGGGCCAGTGTAGTGTTAGGAGTCTTGCCCAAGGACTCTTATTGGTGTAGCGCAGCGTAGTCACCCAGACCGGGATTCGAACCCCAGTCTCTCTGGGCTCTCTGGCAGGCAGTGGTGTTATCCGCTGAGCAACACCAGACAGAGGGTGAATGCAGATCTACAGTGTTGGGGGGGAAAAAAAAAATAAAAAAATACTGAAGCATGTAAATCTAAATGGGTAGACACTGAAACATTGAAAACAAGCATGACCTTTAAATATTGGCCATATTTATTTATTTATTTATTTGCATTTATCTTTCGCAGAGTTTCAGGTTTGGCTCTGAGATTGCTTACGTCGGAGCTACGATACTGGACGTTTGCAAAAAAGTGAAGAAGATTTTGGTCGGTGGACACCAGGATGGTAAGTTTAATATAAGCTGGGCTGCATTCCGAAAGCTAGGCTGCAGCCGTGGAAGGGGGGTGTCCTCGAATGGCACTGTCCTGTGAAGGCCACCCCCACCTGCTGTAATGCGTAATGCTTATTAAGTCTGCTTTGACACACTATTGGAATGTAGACACATACTGTTAATGTGGCTGATATTAAGGTGGCATGTTGAGCATAAGAAAGTATGATGTCATATGTTTTCATTATTTTGACCAATTGTGTTGGACAGAATGTTTTTCTGAGCTGGTCATGGAGACCGTCAGTGCCTACAGCAAACTTACATATTTCTAGGGCTGCCCTCTAGAAGTCGACGAATCGAATCGTCAGTCGGAGACCCTTCAAGTCGACTGACAACAGTGACCTTTTTTTTTCCCTGTTAAACAGACTAAAGCTTACAGAAATGCACAAGAACTTTAAGAATGTAAAAAGACATGTTATTAATTATTAAAGGGGGATAATAAATATATATGTAAGGTCTAGCTGGGCTGTGACGCAGGCTTGCTAAAAAATTAAATCCACGTGACGACGTGCGCTGGCGGTTCACCACTGAAGGAAGCTGAAGCTGTGAAGCTGAGAAACACGGGGGGAGCGATGTCTCAGAGAAAGTCTGGAGGAGCTTCTGAAGAAGAGAATCTGAACAAACTAAACCGAATCCTGCTCTTCATTCAGTCAGACGTCCAACACTGCTCCAAACGAGGGAGCTGACTTTCGGTTTAGACATAACGGCTGTTTGCGGTGAAGGAGAAACGGAGCGGAGACGTTTGTTTTATTATAACTCCCTTATTTTAGATCCTAAATTACAGATATGTTTATTTATTCCTCTACAGCTGAGATTATCTTTATTTAAGGATGAGTACAGTCACTTAATACGCCTGCTGATAAACGAGAGATAATGATTTCAGCGTGGGGAATATAATAAACGGTTTCAGGTTTA
>JAMWET010007286.1:60000-101642 GCA_024036415.1 Prochilodus magdalenae
GAAGAGTTTCTGAAAGTTCCTATTCTCAGGAGTGTGCACATATGTTCAAACCAGATGTGCTTGATGATCAATCCCGACTGCTGAAAGCAGACTCAGACTTTGGCAGACTGTAGCATCTTTGTCTTTTATCAGTCATTCTCAGTCCTGTGTGTTGCGTCAGTTGTTCCATGCACAGTCCAGAGTTTCAGCTTTTGTTGGGGGAATGAAGTGTGCCGTGCCGGCGGCGGCTGATCTCCGGGGCATGCTTTATAATGTCTCTGATTGTTCTAGGAATAAGGAACGTTGAAGCTGATGAGTGGAACCTACTGTACGTGGCTGTGACCCGAGCCAAGAGGGCACTGTTCATCACCAAGAGTATCTGCAACATCCTCACTCTAGCAGGAGTGAGTACCTTTTCCGTTTTACTTGCTCAATATTGCTTACTGATGGAGACATTTCCAGTGACATCAATCAATCAGTCAATCAGTGTTTATTTGTACAGCGCTTTTTACAACCAACGTCGTCTCAAAGCAGCTGCACAGAAAATCAGTTTGTTGTATATAAGAAAAGGAAAGAAAAAAAAAAAAAAACCACAAAGTTAATGTATAGACATTTGAGGGGGGTGGGGAAAAACTGGGTCCAAGCCCCCCTTGAGCAAGCCAGAGGCAACAGTGGCGAGGGAAAACTCCCTTGAGTGAGGAAGAAACCTCGAGAGGAACCAGGCTCAAGGGCGGAACCCAACCTCCTCAGGACGAACCCGGATGAGACGAGAAAGACAGAACTAACAGGAGAAGAACATCTATTAGATCCAGTCTGATTAGTCCAGGAGGGAGTAACTGCAAGGTGGAGCCGACCCCGAGATAGAGTTCATGATCAGAGCCAGACGCAGGTCAGTGTAAAGGTTGTGGTCATGCCGGGCGATGAAACAGGGCAGGAGACCCACGGTGGCGCTGATGCTCAGGTGTCTGGGGGTTCTGATGTGATCACTCCAAAGAAATTCTAGTGCTTAACTAAGAAGAGGAGAGAAAGAAGGAAAGAAAGAAAGAAAGAAAGAGACAGAGACACAGAGAGACAGAGAGTGATTTGGAGGATTAAGGATTTAGAGGTAGATATTGTAACTTGTTGAATAGAGTGTGTGCAGTCCTGAGAGTCCTGTAGAGGATTCCTCTGCGTTGGCAGCCCCTCAGTGTTGTCCATCAGCGTCGATCCGCTCATAAAGACAATGAGAGAGAGAGAGAGAGAGAGAGAGAGAGAGACTGATTAGGAGGATTAAGAGATATATAGTTTAACTTGTTGAATTGAGTGTGTGTAGTCCTGAGAGTCCTGGAGAGGATTCCTCTGCGCTGGTAGCCCCTCAGTGTTGTCCATCAGCAATGATCTGCTCATAGAGAAGACAGATGAGAAGGAGAGAAGACATGAGATCCCAGACTATCCACTTGCTGAAGGAAGGACGAAGGAAGTCAAAGAAAATGAGTGGGGGTACAAAAACAGGGGATTCGAAACTGGAGGGAGTAAAAGATGCAGAGAAGCTCCTAACCACAGGGCAAGACCAGGGAGACAACCCAACCTGGTCCACTCTGATAAACAGCACTGGCAGCTTTCACCTTCGAGAGGGGGTCTGAGGGGTAGGGGTCTGAAAGGTAGGGGTCTGAAAGGTAGGGGTCTGAAAGGTAGGGGTCTGAAAGGTAGGGGTCTGAAAGGAGGTGTAGCCAATAAGAAGACGTTACTAGAAAAAAACCAACAGACAAAAAAAAAAAAAAATAGCAAATCAAATAAAGCAGCTGGTATTAGTCTCAGAGTATAGACCAGTGATGCATGACTTCTCTGGAGATCATTCTGGGTCTCTGCTCCTGGAATTGACCCCTCAACTCCAGAACAGCCTCTGAGTTATTGATAAAGACCATAGGCAGGGGTTACCCATTTCTGAGGAGCTACGTATGTAAAACGAGGGGATTCTTGTCGAGTGGCTAGTCACACTTTTGTCTTGGTGGAGACCACCAGTGAATCCATGTGTGGTGGCACAGTGGTCCACTCCAGCATGTTCAGAAGGCCTGGTGTCACTGCGGACTCTGTAGTAACTGTGTGAGAATATTCAAGATGCATGGGATGAGTTATTACAGGACACCATTAGGAACCTCTACAACTCCATACCGAGACGTCTAGCGTATTGAGTTAGCCATGCTGAGACGCTACTTCTGTACGTGTAGCTTAATAAATATTGATCATATCAGTCTAAATCTAGGGCTGTACCCGACTCAGAATTTTGTCAGTCGAATCGGATTGGCCCGTCCTGGTCGACGATTCAACTATTCGTTCACGTTTTTTCCTCCATGTACATTATCTAGTACTCAGTAAATCAGTCTGCATACGGTTCAGATCTGATCCTCCTCATTTAGAAAGTCAGCAGAGTCACAGGAGCATATCTCTGAACTAAAAGAGGCGGGGCTTATGATGATCAATCTGAACTGGAGCCTGATTTAATTACAGGATACAGCGCCGGGCAGCAGCGCATACTCATGCTAAACATTAGCGCTTATAGCTTCTAGTTTTTTAATCTCACTTCTAACAGCTTCTTCAGTAGGAGGACCCTTCGTCTCTCATCTCTCATAAATAATGACCTGCTATAAAACCAGATTAGTCCATATTTAAATTATTTATAGATGAAAAGGAGAATAGTAGAGCTGAAACGGTTTATTATATTCCCCACGCTGAAATAACTATCTCTCGTTTATCAGCAGGTGTATTAAGTGACTGTACTTATCCTTAAATAAAGATAATCTCAGCTGTAGATGAATAAATAACATATCTGTAATTTAGGTTCTATAATAATGGAGTTATAATAAAACTAACATCTCCGCTCCGTTTCTCCTTCACCGCAAACAGCCGTTACGTCTAAATGAAAGTCAGCTCCCTCGTTTGGAGCAGTGTTGATTGTCTGACTAAATGAAGAGCCGAATTAGGTTTACTTTATTCGGATTATTTATTCGGACCTCCTCCAGACTCCAGGTTTTCTCTGTGACATCGCTTTATCTTCCTTCCCAACAGCACTGCACTCCCTCGCTTCTTCTGGGTGACTTTTGATGACGAGTGTAATCTTGTTCCTCTTTTTTCAGAGACTGAGGTTGACTTCACATTTGCCAGCTACTTTATTTACATTTCCTGGTCCATCCCATGTGCCAGAATGTAGCTGCAGGGCCATTTAAGGTGGAACGGCATATGAAGCAGGCACGAAGGAGCAAATCCTCTTAGTGTCATTGCATCCCAAATCATGAAGAAAATGAAGAGCCTTTTTTTAATTTAAGCATTTCGGCTTTAGCCAATTCCCAGACATGCTAAAGTCAAGAAATGGGCTCTCCGTCGCTAGTCCTGACCTCAACGTTGTTGAATGTGTTTGGGGTTTCTTGGATTATGAGAAACAGACAATCGAACCAACTTGTAAGAGTGTGGCTCCAGATTTCCATGAGGAACTGAAAGTGAGAATGGGAGCTGGAATTAAGCCACCAAGTGCTGAATTTAGTAACCTGGAATGTTTCTTTGCCTGTAGGAGTACTTCCTGAGGTTTGAGCTGAGCAGCACTATCTTGAATAAGGAGGAGTCTGTCAAATGCAGTACCAGAGAGTGCCCCAACCAGATCACCAAGGAGTCACCCATCAGCATGTGCAAAGTCCCCATCAGACATGTAGGTTCCTACAGGTTGAATTGGCTGTGTGAATTGTCCTGAAGACTCCCGTCACGATGCCACTATGAGTCCTCTGTCTGTCTCTGTGTTTCAGATGGACAGTGTGGAGGAGGGTGGGGTTCTCTGTGCTACTTGTGTAGAACAGCGCGTAGGTCCTGCCGCCTTTTTGCTCGCACCACCTGAGAATGTCAAGGCCATGCATTACACAGAGGAGCGTCTCGAACTGCCCATCAACATCTCCATGCTGCTGGCTCTGCTCTAACATATTTACGGCAAAGTTTTTTTATAATGTGTCTTTTAGATTTATATGCACAAATGTGAGGTTGTGTTGATTCATAGCTGGGCCATTTTTACATCTGCTTGCGCACATTGGAGCTGATGGAGGTTTCGGGGCTGTGATGGCACTGTTTTTGTTGTTGTGGCTTCATGACAGGAGGTTAAGCCATCACTTGTGTCTGTAGTAAGTAAGAAGACGTCACCTCCTTCAGTGTTATGGTGTACGTTTGAAATTTCAAAGCAAGTGGGTAACAGTAGTATGGCTGGTGAATGATTTAAATAAGCATATTAATGGTAGTTCATATAGGGGTGTGCGTGTGTGTGTGTATATATATATATATATATATATATATATATATATATATATATATATATATATATATATATATATATATATATATAGAGTGAGAGACAGTGTGAGTGAGTGAGAGACAGTGTGAGTGAGAGACAGTGTGAGTGAGAGACAGTGTGAGTGAGTGAGAGTGAGAGACAGTGTGAGTGAGTGAGAGTGAGAGACAGTGTGAGTGAGTGAGAGTGAGAGACAGTGTGAGTGAGTGTGAGACAGTGTGAGTGAGTGAGAGACAGTGTGAGTGAGTGAGTGAGAGACAGTGTGAGTGAGTGAGTGAGAGACAGTGTGAGTGAGTGAGTGAGAGACAGTGTGAGTGACAGACAGTGTGAGTGAGTGAGAGACAGTGTGAGAGACAGTGTGAGTGAGTGAGTGAGAGACAGTGTGAGTGAGTGAGTGAGAGACAGTGTGAGTGAGTGAGAGACAGTGTGAGTGAGTGAGAGACAGTGTGAGTGAGAGACAGTGTGAGTGAGTGAGAGACAGTGTGAGTGAGTGAGAGACAGTGTGAGTGAGTGAGAGACAGTGTGAGAGACAGTGTGAGTGAGTGAGAGACAGTGTGAGTGAGTGAGAGACAGTGTGAGACAGTGTGTGAGACAGTGTGAGAGACAGTGTGAGAGACAGTGTGAGAGACAGTGTGAGAGACAGTGTGAGAGACAGTGTGAGTGAGTGAGAGACAGTGTGAGTGAGTGAGTGACAGTGTGAGTGAGTGAGTGAGTGAGAGAGAGTGTGAGTGAGAGAGAGTGTGAGTGAGTGAGACAGTGAGTGAGAGACAGTGTGAGTGAGTGAGAGACAGTGTGAGTGAGTGAGAGACAGTGTGAGAGACAGTGTGAGTGAGTGAGAGACAGTGAGTGAGAGACAGTGTGAGTGAGTGAGAGACAGTGTGAGTGAGTGAGAGACAGTGTGAGTGAGTGAGAGACAGTGTGAGTGAGTGAGAGACAGTGTGAGTGAGAGACAGTGTGAGTGAGAGACAGTGTGAGTGAGAGACAGTGTGAGTGAGTGAGAGACAGTGTGAGTGAGTGAGAGACAGTGTGAGTGAGTGAGAGACAGTGTGAGTGAGTGAGAGACAGTGTGAGTGAGTGAGAGACAGTGTGAGAGACAGTGTGAGTGAGTGAGAGACAGTGTGAGAGACAGTGTGAGAGACAGTGTGAGTGAGTGAGAGACAGTGTGAGTGAGTGAGAGACAGTGTGAGTGAGTGAGAGACAGTGTGAGAGAGTGAGAGACAGTGTGAGAGAGTGAGAGACAGTGTGAGTGAGTGAGTGACAGTGTGAGTGAGTGACAGTGAGAGACTCTCTCACACTCACTCTCACACTCTGTCTCAGACACTCACACTCTGTCACTCACTCTCACACTCACAGTGAGAGTGAGTGTGAATGTGGGAGAGAGTGTGAGACATGCATATATGTGTGTATGTATAGCGAGTGAGAGTGAAAGGGGTGTGTGTAGAGAGAGACGTGTGTGTGTATATATACATATATTGATGCATATGTGTATATAAATAGCGGTGTATAGATAGATAAATGCACACATGCATACATATACGTGTGTGTGTGTGTATGTAAAGGGAGTGAGAGTGAGAGAGGGGTGTGTGTAGAGAGGTGTGTGTGTGTGTATGTAAAGGGAGTGAGAGACAGTTGAGTGAGAATGAGGGTGTGTGTAGAGAGCGTGACAGTGTGTGTGATGTGAAGAGGGAGTGAGAGTGAGAGAGGGGTGTGTGTAGGAGAGACAGTGTGTGTGTGTGGAGTGAGGACAGTGGGAAGTGTGTTTATGTAAGTGGAGTGGAGTGAGAGAGTGAGAGAGGGGTGTGTGTAGAGAGGTGTGTGTGTATGTAAAGGGAGTGAGAGTGAGAGAGGGGTGTGTGTAGAGAGGTGTGTGTGTGTATGTAAAGGGAGTGAGAGTGAGAGAGGGGTGTGTGTAGAGAGGTGTGTGGGTGTTTATGTAAAGGGAGTGAGAGTGAGAGAGGGGTGTGTGTAGAGAGGTGTGTGTGTGTATGTATAGCGAGTGAGAGTGAAAGGGGTGTGTGTAGAGAGAGACGTGTGTGTGTATATATACATATATTGATGCATATGTGTATATAAATAGCGGTGTATAGATAGATAAATGCACACATGCATACATATACGTGTGTGTGTGTGTGTGTGTATGTAAAGGGAGTGAGAGTGAGAATTGGTGTGTGTAGAGAGGCGTGTGTGTGTATGTAAAGGGAGTGAGAGTGAGAGAGGGGTGTGTGTAGAGAGGTGTGTGTGTGTGTATGTAAAGGGAGTGAGAGTGAGAGAGGGGTGTGTGTAGAGAGGTGTGTGTGTGTATGTAAAGGGAGTGAGAGTGAGAGAGGGGTGTCTGTAGAGAGGTGTGTGTATGTAAAGGGAGTGAGAGTGAGAGAGGGGTGTGTGTAGATACATAAACGTGTGTGTAGAGAGTGAGGGCAAAAGAGGGCACTATTAATGGTCAAATATTTCCGGGTACTTCTCTTCCTTTGTCGTCTCATTCGGTCAGCATTACACCGGTCAGCTCTATTATTCATTCATACAGTATAACTGTAATTCTTTGGCTTTTTTTATTGATGTGTTATACGACATTTATGGTCTAATTAACACCATTAATATGCTCATTTCAGGCCGTTCACTAACTCTTTACAAGCACAGAACAATAAGTGTCTAACACATTACGTTTACAGTGCAGTGAAGCTCTAAAGAGGCCAGACAGTTGCTAATAATTTAAAATAACTTTATCATTATTATTATTATTGCTGTTATTAGAAACACCTTTGTTATTGAAGTTTGTTTATATAGCGGTGCTGATCTTGCCTGTGGTCCTGATGTAACCGGAAGCATTGCCCACCTCCTACCGTACAGGCTGGTTTTTGCCCATGTCCAGCTTTCCCAGCCTGGTTTCTGGAACTTCATCATTCTCATGCCGTCCGACCCCAACATCATTATACAGCTGTGAACAGTCCTGGACGCCTGCTGTTTTACAGCCTCATGTAAAAGCTCAGGGCTATTGGGAAGAGGACGTCATGCTCCAGTGGACCTTTCGGCTCGAGATGCCAGCCAGCATAACTGCTGACCTGCCTTTTGCACTAAACGCTCTGTACAGTGTACATATGTTGTTGTTTTTTTATCTTTATTGGAAATGTGTGTGTATATGTGGTTATGGAAGACACTAAACCTGCAATGTTGAGTAAGACGGTTTTCTGTGTTAGTGATTTCTGTACGCTGCAGGGCCCGTACCATAGAAAAACTATGAGTATGAAAACACTGTGTACGTTTCAAGGGTGAATGGTGGTCATCACTATCAAGACTAAAGCGGGACACGTCACTGAAGATGAACTGCTGCCATTCTGAATCACTCCATGACAGTCTGGTACGACACCGTTGCAGTCTTGGGTGACGGTGACGTGGTGTTAGGGCAGTCGTCGTAGAGGTCTGCGTGCATGTAGTCCCGCGTGGTTCTATCAACGGTGCTGGCATTAACAGGATGACTCATGGACGGCAGCACTGCTCACTGACTGTCTGCTATCATGGCTGTTGGGTCAGTCAGGTACAGTGATAAGGTCCGCCCAGTTGAGCGTGAAACTTGATTCATAAGCATGTCTCACAATGTCTAACCTACCAAGTTTCATTCCTATTGGTTGATTACTTCTGGGTGCCACAGTTTTATTATATGTTGGGTGTAATTAGCCATGGTGTCCTGAATTGGTAAAATGTTTAGTTGTGCCAGAGACGGAGAAGGACGGAGCCTATCAGAACCTCTTTCCACCACTGCAGAGCAATGTATATCCTATTAGTAACTCATAACAATGAAGAACATCTGTAATCATCACTTCTGTACTTTTAGTTTTATTGTATTGTATTTTCAACACACCAGCACCAGTGTCCCTGCAGGGCTGAGAATGATCCACCCCCTACATCATACCTGTGCGGTGGGGGTCCTGACCACTGAAGAACAGGGTAATACAGTATACAGAGAACCAGCTGGACCACAGTCTGTACCTGTAGAACTACACTGTGCTCCTATATGGCCAGTGGAGCTGAAACAGTGGACAGTGTAGAGGCAGGGAGGTGGTTTATATATATATACACACACACCGGAAACACGCTTCCACACAGAGGAGCACATCTGGCTGGAGAGAGTGAGAGAGGAGCCAGCCTGCAGCTGGACTGCTAAGCTCCTCACTGGCTGTGACTAACAGAGCGCTGGAGCCGATGGACTGAATGCTGTTGTGGAACAGCTCTACTCTGCTCTCCTGCACTGATCCACCCCGGACTGATGGAGCTCAGACCTGCTGGAGGTAAGAGCTCACGGTCTCCCACGCTGATTACCCGCTCCGCGATCGGATCCGACTCCCGCGCGCTCAGATCAGACTCCACCGCGATCAGGTCCGACTCCCGCGCGCTCAGATCAGACTCCACCGCGATCAGGTCCGACTCCCGAGCGCCCAGATCAGAATCCACCGCGATCAGGTCCGACTCCCCCCCGCTCAGATCAGAATCCACCGCGATCAGGTCCGACTCCCGCCCGCTCAGATCAGAATCCACCGCGATCAGGTCCGACTCCCGCGCGCTCAGATCAGACTCCACCGCGATCAGGTCCGACTCCCGCGCGCTCAGATCAGACTCCACCGCGATCAGGTCCGACTCCCGAGCGCCCAGATCAGAATCCACCGCGATCAGGTCCGACATTCCCCCCCGCTCAGATCAGAATTCCACCACGATTGCGATCAGGTAAACCCGACTCTCGCGTGAGGTCCGCGCACAGATCAGACTCCACCGCGATCAGGTTCGACTCCCGCGCGCTCAGATCAGACTCCACCGCGATCAGGTCCGACTCCCGCGCGCTCAGATCAGACTCCACCGCGATCAGGTCCGACTCCCGAGCGCTCAGATCAGACTCCACCGCGATCAGGTCCGACTCCCCCCCGCTCAGATCAGAATCCACCGCGATCAGGTCCGACTCCCGCCCGCTCAGATCAGAATCCACCGCGATCAGGTCCGACTCTCGCGCGCTCAGATCAGAATCCACCGCGATCAGGTCCGACTCCCGCGCGCTCAGATCAGATCCCACTCCCGCGCGCAGCGGTGCTTTTGTCTGGTTTGGTTGAAGCAGGGTCGCCCGCCTGGAGGCTCCTAAGTCCTGCGTAATGTCTGGTCGTTACTTTCCAGGAGCTCTTCCAAAAGAGCAGCACGTCCACCGATCTGTAGTAGTGTTAAACCGGGGTGCACTGAACGTGAGCCGGCGGTGTAGCTGATGCACAAACCAATAGCCCACTAAGCCTGAACCTGGAGTGAAAGTAGAATCTAGAACAGCATGGTTTAGAAGATAGGGCTGTCCAGGAACACAAACCAGAGCTCACTGTGGAGCATGTACCCCAGTGTGTAAGTCCATGCAGGCTTTAAGGAGAACACTGAAGCTTTGTTTGGTCTGGCTCTGCTAAACGTGTCTGTTTACTCTCGATTCTCCTGGGAATTGTTCAGCCATGGTGCGCTCATCAGCCCAGGCATGCTGGAATTGTATCCCTCTTTTGGGATGACGCAGTCATGAAGAAGTTTGTTCAGTCGTGCATCTTGCTGGACCCGGTTAAAGTAAGAAGTCCAGCATTTTTTAAACTCTGAGTATAATTTAATGGTTCGGATGTAGACAGAGCCAGTCAGGGTGGTTTGGTTTTAAATGCTCCACTTTATAGAAACATGCTGAGTCAGAACTGTTCACAGTGGTGGTGATAGGAACCAGACGTGGGTACAGGAAGTGGTTATGGATGTGCAGTTTGAGACTGTGTTATGATTGGAGGTCTAAAACATGTAGTTAGTTCAGAGCTGTGAGATACATAGACCAATAGGGCTGGGCAATATGACGATATACACTCATCATCAGTAGAACAGTTGCACAGATAGCTGCACCAAGTAGGAGACATCCGACAGCGATGAAACTTGGTGGGTAGGTTCACCGGTTGGAACGGCTCTGTAGCTTCTGTGGAATCATGGGGTAGGATAGTGTGCCGTGGCCGCAGACTTCAAAATCTCTCCCGATGTATTATGGGGACTTTCCGGGTGCTGTTTTTTGAACAGTATGTATTCGGACATACTAACTATTCTCACAAACTGCTTTTGGGTACTGTATAGTATAGAAGTACGCCATTTTGGACCCAGCTGTGGTGGTAAGGGCAGTCGTTGTAACGCTCTCCATGCATGTGTGCCGTGAATGTGGAAGCATGACCAGTAGGGGCTTAAAACATTCACTGTGGTACATATACCCCAGGGTCCTGTGCTGCTGGTTTTATATATCATAGTGAATAAAACCCCATCACAGCCCCCTGGTTCCCACCATAGTGTATAAAACCCCATCACAGCCCCCTGGTTCCCACCATAGTGAATAAAACCCCATCACAGCCCCCTGGTTCTCACTATAGTGAGTAAAACCCCATCACAGCCCCCTGGTTCCCATCATAGTGAGTAAAACCCCATCACAGCCCCCTGGTTCCCATCATAGTGAGTAAAACCCCATCACAGCCCCCTGGTTCCCATCATAGTGAGTAAAACCCCATCACAGCCCCCTGGTTCCCATCATAGTGAGTAAAACCCCATCACAGCCCCCTGGTTCCCATCATAGTGAGTAAAACCCCATCACAGCCCCCTGGTTACCATCATAGTGAGTAAAACCCCATCACAGCCCCCTGGTTACCATCATAGTGAGTAAAACCCCATCACAGCCCCCTGGTTACCATCATAGTGAGTAAAACCCCATCACAGCCCCCTGGTTCTCACTATAGTGAGTAAAACCCCATCACAGCCCCCTGGTTCCCACCATAGTGTATAAAACCCCATCACAGCCCCCTGGTTCCCACCATAGTGAATAAAACCCCATCACAGCCCCCTGGTTCCCACCATAGTGTATAAAACCCCATCACAGCCCCCTGGTTCCCACCATAGTGAGTAAAACCCCATCACAGCCCCCTGGTTCTCACTATAGTGAGTAAAACCCCATCACAGCCCCCTGGTTCCCATCATAGTGAGTAAAACCCCATCACAGCCCCCTGGTTCCCACCATAGTGTATAAAAACCCATCACAGCCCCCTGGTTCCCATCATAGTGAGTAAAACCCCATCACAGCCCCCTGGTTACCATCATAGTGAATAAAACCCCATCACAGCCCCCTGGTTCCCACCATAGTGAATAAAACCCCATCACAGCCCCCTGGTTCCCATCATAGTGAATAAAACCCCATCACAGCCCCCTGGTTCCCACCATAGTGAATAAAACCCCATCACAGCCCCCTGGTTCCCATCATAGTGAATAAAACCCCATCACAGCCCCCTGGTTCCCACCATAGTGAATAAAACCTCATCACAGCCCCCTGGTTCCCACCATAGTGAATAAAACCTCATCACAGCCCCCTGGTTCCCATCATAGTGAATAAAACCCCATCACAGCCCCCTGGTTTCCACCATAGTGAATAAAACCTCATCACAGCCCCCTGGTTCCCACCATAGTGAGTAAAACCCCATCACAGCCCCCTGGTTCCCACTATAGTGAGTAAAACCCCATCACAGCCCCCTGGTTCCCATCATAGTGAATAAAACCCCATCACAGCCCCCTGGTTCCCACTATAGTGAATAAAACCCCATCACAGCCCCCTGGTTCCCACCATAGTGAGTAAAACCCCATCACAGCCCCCTGGTTCCCACTATAGTGAGTAAAACCCCATCACAGCCCCCTGGTTCCCACTATAGTGAATAAAACCCCATCACAGCCCCCTGGTTCTCACTATAGTGAGTAAAACCCCATCACAGCCCCCTGGTTCCCATCATAGTGAGTAAAACCCCATCACAGCCCCCTGGTTCCCACCATAGTGAGTAAAACCCCATCACAGCCCCCTGGTTCTCACTATAGTGAGTAAAACCCCATCACAGCCCCCTGGTTCCCACCATAGTGAGTAAAACCCCATCACAGCCCCCTGGTTCCCATCATAGTGATGGTAACCTATTTCACCTCAAACCTCTAAAGTTTTGAGTCATGCAGACCTTTTGTTGATTTTGGTGGAGTTGCCCTTTAATGCATGTTAAGATCAGAATTGAGTCCCCCCCAAAAGTTAGTCAGCTTCAGTGTAATCTAATCTCTCTCTTTAATGAATGCTTTCTGACTCTGCTTTGCCAGCTCATGTTCACATCCCCCACACGGTCTCACATCTTTTCTTTTACCTGAGCAGTCTGTCCATCCGTGCCAAACGAGTACGCCTTCACTCCACTTTTGACTGGCGCTTTTGGCCTCTGTGTCCTTAAACTAGCCAGAAACGAGTCATATGTTTATTCAGCGCTGAGAGACGCCACGGTGGACTTGATATGCTTCTCCAGAGAGAGGGGAGAGGAAAGGAAGAGAGAGAGAGGGGGAGAGAGAGAGAGAGAGAGAGAGAGAGAGAGAGAGTGAGAGAGAGAAAGAGAGATGAGAGAGTACTAGACAGAGAGGGAGGGAAAAAGGAGGGCTGATAGAGAGAGTGAAAGAGAGAGAGAGAGAGAGAGAGAGAGAAAGAGAGAGAGAGAGAGAGAGTGAGAGAGAGAGAGAGAGAGAGAGAGAGAGAGAGAAAGAGAGAGAGAGAGCTGAAATGCATATCTGTAGGCTAGATAGATAGCGCCTCAGTGAAGAATGCCACCAGGAAGGAAGAGCTGTAAGACTCCTCCAAAGCAGTTCCACATGTGCGCAGGAACACAGATGGACTCGGGGACTGCTGAAGGTGGACAATGGGCTTGATACGTCAGCAGTAGAGTCCAGCTGTAATGTTCAGCTTAGTCACATGACCATGTGATTAAAAGCGAAGCGCCGTTTATCAGCATGAAGCTCCCGAATATGATGGAAGTTTTCCAGTGTGGTGAAAGCAGGCCGAGCTGAGCAGTGCGACTGACATCTTCGCTCTCTCTCTCTTCTTGCAGATGCGCGAGAGTGAATCATGGCTCTGCTGAGGAAAAGTAAGTAATAGACATCTTACTCTGCACTTACTCCTCTTGTGCATGTGCATGTTTGAGAGTTTCACCGTCACAACGTCTCTCTAGATGCTACACCAGTGTGCAGACGTGTATGTGCTTGCCTGGTCAGATTACACTTCTGCATAGGGAATAGAATAAGCTGAATAAGCTCACCAGGCAGTGCTTGTTTAAGGTGCTAGTAACTTCAGGCTCCTCATTGAATGATAGCATAACCTTGTTTTCTGGATTTCAATTTTTTGTATTTTATTTATATTATTCTGTACTTTTTGCATATAAATCTTATTTATTATTTGTATATTTGCTGACACTTTTGTTCTGTAAACCACTGTGGGATTATTTTATTTTATCTCCTGCACTAGGACCCTGCGGGGTGTGAGTGATGGGATCCATAGATTGAGAAGAGGTGCTACAGTGCAGGGAATGTCTCATTCCATGTGTGGAAAATGGCTCCAAAGCAGGTGTTAACTAGAATTGTGCAAATCCAGAATGGTTCCCACTTCCTGCTAGGCTATGGTTGCTATGGGAGGAATGAGGGATGAATGATGTAACGTCTGATTACGTGCACTTGACTATTGCGCATGCGCGCTGAGCTGTAGCTCCCTGCGTGGGACGAAGAAGCTAGTTGTAGCCTAGCCTCCCGTCTGATACACTCGCTTCTCCAGACAGTAATGGTGAGATGTGTGGTTACTTGGGCCAATAAACGGCACTTCTACCCCGCATGGAGCGTGTCCTGGGCGTGTGTCTTTAGGGAGGCCCGGGACCAGTGCCTTTTTCCGTTTCTGGCTCCTGCACCGCACGTTTTCACCGCTACAATGAACGACACATCGAGGAGTGTGGGTCAGTTTGGCTGGGGATTAGAGTTTGGGGATCAGCTCTGAGTCTGTACACGCAGTTTGGTGGCTGTAGGGTTTGAAAGGAGGTGAAAATGAATGGAACTCTATGGTAGAAATGTGGGATGAAATAAAAGAGACTAACAGACGAGTGCAGGTCAGACCCACATTCAATTCATGCTCGGGGGGCTGCCCTGAGGTAGTGCATGTGAAATGGTGTCTGTCAGTCGTGTTTCTTAGTGAGGAACAACTTTAATCTACTGTGTGTTGATGTCCAGATGGAAAGCCAGTAGCTAGTACAGGTAGTGTTAGCGACTAGCATTAGCACCAAGCAACTAACATAGCTAACTAAACTATGAGGGCGGGGCTTATTTACATGGAGGGTCATTTTTGTTTGCACACAAATGTAAAAAGTTGTGATTCTGCTGACTCTGGGTCAGTTTTTATTTCAGGTTCCTGAAAGTTCCTGGTGTCCTTGTTTGAGAAACTTAAGCTGTACTGTGAGGAACAGCTTTGTTGATGTCCAGACCAAAAGCCTGTAGCTAGTACAGGTAACGTTAGCTACTAGCATTAGCTCCAACTAACTAGCCTAGCTAACTAAACGGTATGAGGTTACAGCTGGAGCTTATTTACACAGAGGCTCATTTTAATTAGTCTGTTTGGACATATTGCTTCTGTGTGATCATCACAGTGTCTCTCGCTGTAAACCAGCCAATCAGGGCAGAGCTCATTAGATTATTTATGAGCTCACCAAAAAAGGGGAAACAGCTGGTTACATTCTAAGACCAAATCATAGGGTGTAAATGGGCGTTTAAAACCACATCTGGACATTATTCACTCGGACCACACATGTGGACATCTGAGACCAATATGAAATTCTAAACTAATATATTTGAAGGCACCTTTAAATTGAAGATGCTGTATTGGTAAATGTAAATATTGGTAAATCGTTCAGCCCTAATTTGTGGCCCTACAGAAGTACGTTTCCAATTTCTCTGCTATGTATCAGTTTATGTTTATGTATCAGTATTGGCAGATATGTATCTGAAAAATATTGAATATTGGTGCCCACAGTGCCCATATCGGTGGATCCCTACTTCTGAGTAACACTGGACTGGGTCTGTTTGTCCACTCATCCAGAATTGTTCAGTGTACAGCTGGCACAGCTGGAGTTTCCAGAGTGTAAAACTGAGGTTCTGGCAGTGTTCCCTACAGATCAGAGAAAGTATATAAGCAGAGGGTTAAATAGCTTCGGTGATGGTGATGACGGGGCTCATCTGATTCCTCCTGGTTTCAATTTCAGCCTCTGAATCACCTACTGCAGCTCCAGCCAACAGGGTTTACAGAGTCTGAGAAAGGACTGCTGGACTGCGCCAGGAGAGAAATCTGAGACAAGAGGGGAAGTGAGAGGGGGAGGAACTGCAGCTCTAAGGCTTGGCTGAAGAAGGTTGCCATGCTTTATGGTGGCTTAGCACAAAGTGTAGATAGACAGTAGTGTGCAGTGGTGTGCAGTAGTGTATGGTAGTGTGTAGTAGCATACAGTAGTGCAATAGTGTGTAGTACTGTGCAGTAGTATATAGCTGTGTGCAGTAGTGTGCAATAGTGTGTTTAAGTGGGCAGTATTATGTAGTAGGGTACAGCAATGTGTAGTAGTGTATAGTTGTGTTTTGCAGTAGTGTGTAGTAGTGTGTATTAGTTTAGTGTTTTTTAGTGTGCAGTAGTATGTCATAGAGTACAGCAGTATGTAGTAGTGTGCCGTAGTGTGCTGTTGTGTATAGTAATGTGCAGTAGTGTGTATTAGTGTACAGTAGTATGTTTTAGTGTGCAGTAGTATGTAGTAAAGTTAAGAAGTATATAGTAGTGTATAGATGTGTGTAGCTGTGTGCAGTAGTGTGTTTAAGTATGCAGTAGTATGTAGTAGAGTACAGCAGTATATATTAGTGTATAGATGTGTGTAGCTGTGTGCAGTAGTGTGTTTAAGTGTGCAGTAGTATGTAGTAGAGTACAGCAGTATATAGTAATGTATAGTTGTGTATAGCTGTGTGCAGTAGTGTGTTTAAGTGTGCAGTAGTATGTAGTAGAGTACAGCAGTATATAGTAATGTATAGTTGTGTGTAGCTGTGTGTAGTAGTGTGTTTAAGTGTCCAGTAGTGTGTAGTAGAGTACAGCAGTATATAGTAGCATATAGTTGTGTGTAGCTGTGTGCAGTAGTGTGTTTAAGTGTCCAGTAGTGTGTAGTGGAGTACAGCAGTATATAGTAGTGTATAGTTGTGTGTAGCTGTGTGCAGTAGTGTGTTTAAGTGTGCAGTAGTATGTAGTAGAGTACAGCAGTATATAGTAGTGTATAGTTGTGTGTAGCTGTGTGCAGCAATTGGGTTAAGTGTGCAGCAGTATGTAGTGGAGTACAGCAGTATATAGTAGTGTATAGCTGTGTGTGGATGTGTGCAGTAGTGTGTTTAAGTGTGCAGTAGTATGTAGTAGAGTACAGCAGTATATAGTAGTGTATAGTTGTGTGTAGCTGTGTGCAGCAATTGGTTTAAGTGTGCAGCAGTATGTAGTGGAGTACAGCAGTATATAGTAGTGTATAGTTGTGTGTAGCTGTGTGCAGTAATTGGTTTAAGTGTGCAGCAGTATGTAGTACAGTACAGCAGTATATAGTAGTGAACAGCTGTGTGTAGCTGTGTGCAGTAGTGTGTTTTAGTGTGCAGTAGTATGTAGTAGAGTACAGCAGTATATAGTAGTGTATAGCTGTGTGTGGATGTGTGCAGTAGTGTATTTTTGTGTGCAGTAGTATGTAGTAGAGTACAGCAGTATATAATAGTGTGTAGTTGTGTGGTTGTGTGTAGTAGTGTGTTTTAGTGTGCAGTAGTATGTGGTACATTACAGCAGTATATAGTAGTGTATAGCTGTGTGTGGATGTGTGCAGTAGTGTGTTTTAGTGTGCAGTAGTATGTAGTAGAGTACAGCAGTATATAATAGTGTGTAGTTGTGTGTGGATGTGTGCAATAGTGTGTTTTAGTGTGCAGTAGTATGTAGTAGAGTACAGCAGTATATAGTAGTGTATAGCTGTGTGTGGATGTGTGCAGTAGTGTATTTTTGTGTGCAGTAGTATGTAGTAGAGTACAGCAGTATATAATAGTGTGTAGTTGTGTGGTTGTGTACAGTAGTATGTAGTAGTGTGTTTTAGTGTGCAGTAGTATGTGGTACATTACAGCAGTATATAGTAGTGTATAGCTGTGTGTGGATGTGTGCAGTAGTGTGTTTTAGTGTGCAGTAGTATGTAGTAGAGTACAGCAGTATATAGTAGTGTATAGCTGTGTGTAGCTGTGTGCAGTAGTGTGTTTTAGTGTGCAGTAGTATGTGGTACATTACAGCAGTATATAGTAGTGTATAGTTGTGTATAGCTGTGTGCAGTAGTGTGTTTAAGTGTGCAGTAGTATGTATTAGAGTACAGCAGTATATAGTAATGTATAGTTGTATGTAGCTGTGTGCAGTAGTGTGTTTTAGTGTGCAGTAGTATGTAGTAGAGTACAGCAGTATATAGTAATGTATAGTTGTATGTAGCTGTGTGCAGTAGTGTGTTTTAGTGTGCAGTAGTATGTATTAGAGTACAGCAGTATATAGTAATGTATAGTTGTATGTAGCTGTGTGCAGTAGTGTGTTTTAGTGTGCAGTAGTATGTAGTAGAGTACAGCAGTATATAGTAGTGTATAGCTGTGTGTGGATGTGTGCAGTAGTGTGTTTTAGTGTGCAGTAGTATGTAGTAGAGTACAGCAGTATATAATAGTGTGTAGTTGTGTGTGGATGTGTGCAATAGTGTGTTTTAGTGTGCAGTAGTATGTAGTAGAGTACAGCAGTATATAGTAGTGTATAGCTGTGTGTGGATGTGTGCAGTAGTGTATTTTTGTGTGCAGTAGTATGTAGTAGAGTACAGCAGTATATAATAGTGTGTAGTTGTGTGGTTGTGTACAGTAGTATGTAGTAGTGTGTTTTAGTGTGCAGTAGTATGTGGTACATTACAGCAGTATATAGTAGTGTATAGTTGTGTATAGCTGTGTGCAGTAGTGTGTTTAAGTGTGCAGTAGTATGTATTAGAGTACAGCAGTATATAGTAATGTATAGTTGTATGTAGCTGTGTGCAGTAGTGTGTTTTAGTGTGCAGTAGTATGTAGTAGAGTACAGCAGTATATAGTAATGTATAGTTGTATGTAGCTGTGTGCAGTAGTGTGTTTTAGTGTGCAGTAGTATGTAGTAGAGTACAGCAGTATATAGTAATGTATAGTTGTATGTAGCTGTGTGCAGTAGTGTGTTTTAGTGTGCAGTAGTATGTAGTAGAGTACAGCAGTATATAGTAATGTATATTTGTGTGTAGCTGTGTGCAGTAGTGTATAGTAGTGTGTTTGTGTGCAGTAGTGTGTTTTAGTGTGCAGTAGTATGTAGTAGCGTGTTTTAGTGTGCAGTAGTATGTAGTAGAGTACAGCGTGTGCAGTGGTGTAATAAAGTATACAGTAAATCACATGGACTAGAGTTTCCGTAGAGTGGTGTGGGATAGATGGTAAGTGAAGCTGATCAAATGAACGAGTGCACATACAAGGAGGTGTACCTAATAAAGTGACCGGTGGGTGTGTATATATGCAATGAGGAATTGAGGCATTTCCACAATCATTTCCTGAAGTACTCCCCTACAGCTGTGTCTGCCCTATACCGAAAAGCCACAGGGGGGGTTCTGTGTCGGCCCGCTGGCCAGAATAATACTTCAGTGGCCCCTAGTGGCCATTTGCAATAACACAGTCTGTGAACTCCTCAGCCGAGATGACTGTAAGCTGAGCGAGTGCTGCTGTGAACACTCCCATTAAAGCTGATCCCTGTACCTCTGCTCTGGGTTACAGTTAACCGAGTGCTGTTGATGTTGCTGATCCTGATGGCCATGGCTCTCCTGTACAAAAAGACGTTCAAAGCACGTCCACCAGCAGAGCACTCAGGTACCTATAAGGCTCAACAGGAAACTGTTTCAGTTATTCCGTGACATGCTGTTATCTATAAACACGTACCACAACCTTCATCGTATCAGCTACTGCTCTTTTATCAATATACTGATATACTTTTATATCAATAACAAGACCAGAACCTACATAACGTCACTGCCCGAAGGAAAGCACGTGTCTGTCTTGGAAATGAATGTGGTGAATACGCTTCTGTGTGGTAGAAGCATTAAAGGAGCAATATGTAATACTCACACCCAATATTTAACCTGGGCACTGCAGTTCAAATTTACAATATTGGAGAGGGTCGTCTGACCCCGTCCCCTCCTCCACTTAAAGCACACACAGGTTGCCAGGTTGAGGACACTGACAAACCTACAAAACAACAAGCACAAGATAAGCAAACATGATACATTAACAGTGGTACGCAAACACGAGCCCTACACAAGCCCTGATATTTATGTTGGTTATATTTTTATTCTCTGAAAAATTATAATTTTGTGTGTATCATTTATGCAGCCTCTGTCAATTTTAGGAGGACATATAGCTGGCTGTATATGATAGCCAAAGATAGAACCACTCTATATCCTGAAAACAATAGCCCAATAGGGCGGTGATAGGAAGTCATTTTGGATGGGCGTTTGAATTATTTGGGGTGGGCATCACCAACAGTGTTGGTTTTCCTAGATATATAAACAAAGAATGTTTTTCCAAGCTTTCCTTAAGTCATGGCAGAGCTTCGAACTAGCCAATGGGAACATTTGGTTAATGACGATATTGAAAACTATGAATGCTGAAAAAAATTTGCAATTGCGGCATTTAGCTGACACTCTTATCCAGAGCGACTTACAAGGTTAACCGTATTACAGGTTCCTAAGCTTGTTAGGAGTCTTGCCCAAGGACTCTTATTGGTGTAGCCCAGCATAGTCACCCAGAGCAGGATTCGAACCCCAGTCTCCCACATGGGACAGTAACTTCCTGGTGGGTGGTGGTGTTATCCGCTGTACCACACCGACCACTATAATGGACCATTTGCTATAATGGTGAGTTGGTCACAGGACAGGCAGATAATTCCCTCTGGGTGGGCAAAGCATATGTCCGTAGACACGCCCCTGAATCCCACTACTGTAAAAAAAAAAAATACACACCCTTGAGTTTATGCTGTAGTAGTAAACAGCCATGGGCCGTCATCTCCTTCAGTGTGACTGATGGCAGTTAACGTTAGCATGTATTAGCATGAAGGTGTTAGCCACCACTGGTAGAAATTACTTCACAGACTGTGTCTTAAATACTTGATTACACGGTTGCATACAACCCACAGAGTAGTGCTATTAGTTAAGGCTAACTAACCTATGCTGAAGCTTGAGGTTTACCAGTTCAGGGGGAAATCAGTCAACCCGGCATCCGTCTAGAGGTCCTTCTGGGGTCTAACCTGTCTTCATGTTTCAAATGCTCTGGACATTGATCAGTTTAGGATGTTAAGCCTTTTGGATTGAGTAAGTAACTACTAACTCTGGCTTCCCTGTCTGCAGCACACTGTTTTGGTTCATATCTGGCAACCCGGGGTGTCTAAACGGCACTGGGATAACAGGCAAAAACTCAAACAGACTCTCTGCTCTGGAACAGTGTTGGAACAGTAGTAGTGTTGTCGATGAAGCCAGTATTTCAGCTTGTAGCATGTTAGCATGTTTACTTGATCGCTGATGACAGTAAATATATTACATATGGTTCCTTTAAACACTTTGGAGGTTTAAACACCCCAGGTTCCTACCACCACCACCACCTCTGTGAACTATCTGGCTCTGCAAGTTTCTCTTTAATGGCACTCTTCACATCAAAAGCACTCTGAACAACCTCAAAATACACTTTGAGAAATTGGTGGAGTTACCCTTTAACTACCCAACACAATGTTAGAGGCACAACATGTTTAAGAGTCAGGATGAAATTGGGAGGGTCATTCTTAAGGCCACGAATAGAGGCCTGTGTTGTTGCTTACACTCTCTCTTACAACGTGCTACAGATCTTGAGTACCAAGCCCCAGGCCAGGCGGTGGAAGGTGGAGATGAGTCAGTGGAGACCGACATCCCAGTGGTCATCTGTGCTTCTGAGGAGCATTTGGGAGCCGCCATGGCAACAATCAATAGTGTTGTCGATGAAGCCAGTATTTCAGCTTGTAGCATGTTAGCATGTTTACTTGATCGCTGATGACAGTAAATATATTACATATGGTTCCTTTAAACACTTTGGAGGTTTAAACACCCCAGGTTCCTACCACCACCACCACCTCTGTGAACTATCTGGCTCTGCAAGTTTCTCTTTAATGGCACTCTTCACATCAAAAGCACTCTGAACAACCTCAAAATACACTTTGAGAAATTGGTGGAGTTACCCTTTAACTACCCAACACAATGTTAGAGGCACAACATGTTTAAGAGTCAGGATGAAATTGGGAGGGTCATTCTCAAGGCCACGAATAGAGGCCTGTGTTGTTGCTTACACTCTCTCTTACAACGTGCTACAGATCTTGAGTACCAAGCCCCAGGCCAGGCGGTGGAAGGTGGAGATGAGTCAGTGGAGACCGACATCCCAGTGGTCATCTGTGCTTCTGAGGAGCGTTTGGGAGCCGCCATGGCAACAATCAATAGTGTCTACAGCAACACTCAGGCCAACGTGTTCTTCTACATAGTGACCCTGAGAGATGCCATCAAACTGATAAGGTGCAGCTCACCCACTGCTAGCCTTGAATGGGGGGAGTCATTACAACACTACCACACGCATGTGCATGATTGTGTAAGGGTCAGACCTTTTATCTCAGACGCTCTTATCTGGATAGAGTGACGTTGTGGTGGACTCTGAGGCTCGTTCTGATGAAATCTTACCCCACAAGCATCACTACACTCACATTTACCTCAGAGTTGTTATTACTGTATCTACTGTTTAGAGCTTGCTGCTGCTAACACTGCTCAGTTCTCCTGAACTACGGTTAGCCTAGCTGTTAGCTACCCTCGGCTATTTCACTCTAAAACTGATCCTCTAAAGCGAGTTCATCTTTTTATTAATCTTCAAACCTGTATATTTAACTTTCTGAGGCTCATTCTGATGCAAACAAATTCCACTACAATCCCTACACCCACATTTACCTCAGAGCTGTTATTACTGGATGCTCTGTTTAGAACTAGCTGCTGCTAACGCTGCTCAGTTCACCTGAAATACGTTTAGCCTAGCTGTTAGCCACCCTCGGCTATTTCACTCAACTGAACCTCTTAAGTGAGTTCACCTTTCTTAATCTTCAAACCTGTATATTTTAACTTTCTTAGGCTCATTCTGATGAAAACGCTCCCCGCTACAATCACTACACCCACATTTACCTCAGAGCTGTTATTACTGTATCCACTGTTTAGAGCTAGCTGCTGCTAACACTGCTTAGTTCACCTGAAAAACGTTTAGCCTAGCTGTTAGCTACCCTCGGCTATTTCACTCTAAAACTGATCCTCTAAAGCGAGTTCACCTTTTATTAATCTTCAGACCTGTATATTTTAACTTTCTGAGGCTCATTCTGACGAAAACAAACTCCACTACAATCACTACTCCCACATTTACCTCAGAGCTGTTATTACTGTATCCACTGTTTAGAGCTAGCTGCTGCTAACGTTGCTCAGTTCACTTGAAATACAGTTAGCCACCCTCGGCTATTTCACTCAACTGAACCATCTTTTATTAATCTTCAGACCTGTATATTTTAACTTTCTGAGGCTCATTCTGATGAAAACGCACCCCGCTACAATCACTACACCCACATTTATAATGTAGTTGGTTGCGTTTTGCTCCCCAGTGTTACCCGTGGGATCCACTTGTTACTGAACATTGATGTGGCCTACATCCAGAAACTTGTCCTGTCCATGCCCAATCCAGTCATAGCTTTTCTTCTTGCTCAAGGAAGCAAAAATGGCCATATCTGCTTATCCAAGCCACCTCAGAAACAAATGCATAGACAAGTCCAAACATTTACACACCTCTGTTGGGCACAGTGACATCATTTCCTGAAGATATTAGGCAAATCTGAGATGGTGGGTTGGGAGTTTCTGGTGATTTGAGAAGCACCATGTTCTGTTGTCTGTACTGTTTGATGCAGGCAGTACATAGAGAGGACCAAACTGAAAGAGATCAGGTACAAGATCCTGGAGTTCAATCCCATGGTGCTGAAAGGCAAGGTGAAACCGGATTCATCCAGACCTGAGCTGCTGCATCCTGTAAGCACTCCTCCACAGCAAACCAAAGAGTAGGCCACATCCCTGTTGCTGTTATTGACTGGAGGCCATTTCTGTTGCAGCTGAACTTTGTGAGATTCTACCTGCCCCTGCTCGCCATCAGTGACCATAGGAGAATTGTTTACTTGGATGATGATGTCATCGTGCAAGGTATGATTAGTTCTGTCAGCATAGTCACTTTGAAAGTCATTGACTGGGACAGAAGTGACATGAACTCATGTTTGGTGCCAAATCTGTGTGTGTAGTAAAACCACAGTGTGTCGTTTCTATGACTGGAACCCACAGGAGATATCCAGGAGCTATACAGTATCAGGCTGGAACCGGGCCATGCAGCTGCATTCGCATCGGACTGTGACCTGCCCTCCACTCATGAGATGGTGCGCAGTGTAGGCATGCAGGTGGGTCTGTGTGTGTGTGTGTGTGTATGTATGTGTGTCCGTGTGTGTGAAGCATTTCTTTAAATCAGAAAAAGGTTAATTGTGTACAGCTTATTTAACAGTTACATATTAGTGACACCTGCTGGACAACACAACAAACTGCAGTCGTTTCATGAGTTTGCATGTTCTCCTGTCTCTATGTGAGTTCTTTGAGCGCTCCGGTTTCCTCCCATGGTCTAAAGATGTGCAGTCACTGGAGATGCTAAATTACCCCCTGGTCGTGAGTGAATGTGTCTGTTGTTGGCACCTTGTCCAGTTTACTTTCTGCCCTTGGATCACTGAGCAATTGGATAGGCTCCAACACCCTGACCCAGAAGTTTATTCTCGTACAGTGTCGCGGAGGGGGGTTGGGAAATGTCACTGATTTTTACATTTACATTTCCTGGCATTTAGCTGACGCTCGTATCCAGAGAGACGTACAAGATTATTCGTATTATGGGTAGGCCAGTGCAGTGTTGGGATCTTGCCTAAGGACTCTGATTGGTGTAGCTCAGCCTTTGCTACCTAGACTGGGATTTGAACCCCTGTCTCTCTGGTGGAGGTGTTAACCGCTGAGCCACACTAACCATGTTTGGTGGGAGCAGTACCAATTCTAACGGGGGCCAGATTTAAATTCAGTCCTGCAACTTTACATTGAAAATTAACCCAACACTAGAGTGCTCCCAGGTCCTCATGGAATCAGGTGTGTGGAGCTTCTTGTAGCCTAAACATTAACATTTTACAGTAAGCAGTAAGTTTTCGAGTGTAACCCACCCCCAACTGAGTTACAAGGGGGGGGGGACAACCCCTCGAGAACCGCATATGTCATCAGCGGCTTTTATGTCAACAGCCGAGCTTCAGTGATATTAACCTGAACTTAGCTCTTTAATCCCAAGCTTCATGATTGAATTTCCCTGTTCCACCTTAACGGGTGCAGCAACCCCAGGTACCAGAACGTAACTACTGAACCATTTAAGGTGGAACGGGAAATTTCGCTAGGTAGCGACTGAGACATCAGCATATTACTAGTGATTTTTATGCCTGTTATGAAGAAAATGACAATAAAACACTATTACCGTCGTTATCTTACAGTACAGCGTCTTTTTAACAGAGAACATACTCATATGTATGGGTCTCTTTGGTCGCATGTGCAGCCATCTTGCCATGATTGGCAGGGCATTCTGGGAAATTCCTCAGTACACTCCGTTTGGGGTGTGCCTCTGAACATACATTGTTGCTCATGTAGCCCTAACACTTCGCCCCACCCCTCTATCTCAACAATGATCTGGACAACCCTACCCCTAGACCTGACCGGGCAAAATGGAGGGGTGAGGCTAAGTGTTAGGGCTACATGAGATAGGCGACAAAGATTTTTCAGAGGCACACTCCAAACAGAGTGTTCTGAGGAATTTTCCAGAATGCCCTGCCGATCACTGGCAAGATGGCTGCACGAGTGACCAAAGAGGGTGAAATTTGATTCGGCCTAAGTCTCTGTGTTCTTTCCCCCAGACGACTTACATGGGTTTCCTGGACTACCGGAAGCAGGAGGTCAGGGACCTGGGGATTAACCCCAGCGACTGTTCCTTTAACCCCGGTGTGTTTGTGGCTGACGTGGGCGAGTGGAAGAAGCAGAAGATCACCAAGCAGCTGGAGAAATGGATGAGCAAGAACTTCAAGTTGGTTCTGAAGAATGTTCTCATGGTTCTCAGGAGTGTCCTGTGTAAACAGATCTGTTACTGTATTTTCCTGGTTATTTGGAGTGTAGTGTTGTTTATTGTATGCTTTGTGCTTTTAGGGAAAACCTGTATAGCAGTGCAATGGCGGGAGGTGTGGCCACGCCTCCTATGCTGATTGTGTTTCACGACAGATACACCACCATCGACCCGAAGTGGCACGTCAGACACCTGGGTAATGGCACGCCCCTACAGGCTCTCTGTGGCTTTACCATGCTCTGTGTATTCCTGGGTTTGTAGGGCAGTATGCAGTGCTGTGCAAAGCTGAAAACATTATCTGAACATTATATGTTAATATTAATATTAATATACACTCATCTGCAAACGAAAAACTTGCAGCCATAAGGAATCAGTGTACCTGAATGAAACTTGGTGGGTAGATTTAACATTGTGAGACATGTGAATGATTCACACTCGGCCACACATGTGACATAAGCTAGAATGGGTCTGATCGCTGTACCTGACTAACCCAACAGCCACCACTACAGACATTCAGTGAGCAGTGGTGTCCTCCATGAGTCATCCAGCACCACTGGCAGACGGCTGCACCACACAGGACTACTTGCACGCTGACCGTTACCACGACAGTCCTTAACACCACGTCACCGTCACCAAAGACTGCAGTGGTGTCGTGCCAGACTGTCATGGAGTGACTCAGAATGGCAGCGGGTCATCTTCAGTGACGAGTCCCGCTTTAGTCTTGGTGGGGACCCCAGGCGAACCTAGAAGACGATGTATGGAAGCACCATGGTCAGCACCAAGATAAACCGTTTGTTGTCATGCGTCACATGTCCTGAAGACCTGGGGTCACTCCACCTCCACCCCTACCGCACCATCTGCAGGAACTGTGTGAGGATATTCAAGCTGCATGGGATGGATTATTACAGGACACCATTAAGAACCTCTACAACTCCATACCGAGACATCTGGCATGTTGGGTTAGCAAACATAGTGGCTCTACGCCATACTGGGAGACGCTACTTCTGTATGTGTAGCTCAATAACTATTCCCCATATCAGTCTACACTGATCATCATTTATTGATCCTGGTACCTTAATCTTTCATCCCAACAGCACTGCAATCCCACACTTCCCTCTGGGTGCAGTTATTCTTTGATGATGAGTGTATTAATAATATTTATTATACTGCTGGTGGAATTTAAAGGGAACCCTGAGTGTTAAGGCATAAAGGCCCCAGTATGGTGTGCTTGTCCACTACTATTCAAATATGTTACATAAACCAAACAAAGCATTGTTATGGCACACAGACTAAATTCAATAATTACTAGGCTGCTGATGCATTAAATGGTTGATGTCCAACTATATATCCTGCCTAGCTTTAACTAGAGCATGACATCACTTAACAACAACCTTTCAGATTTTTTCATTTTCCTGACCGACTGATGTCACTGCAGCCATACGACATTAGCACAATGTGACAACGGTGGTCTACAAGTAGAGGAATTTTGAGTGGTTGTTATAAAATGTGTCATAATAGTATCAGACATGTATACAGTTCTAAGTCCTGTTAAAGGGTACCTCCACTAATTTGCACCATGTTCCACATAATTAAATGGGTAAGTCATTCAGAGTGGTTTAAGTGTGAAATGCTCTGTTGTAGAGAAACTCACTGTCAGAAGTCAGAATTGTTAACAGTGGTGGTGATATGAGCCAGACGACTAGATGCTTCACTTCACGAGAATGTTAGTTACACAAAGTGGTAAACGGTTACGATGCGATGGCGATTAAAAAATAAGAGATTATAAAGATAGCTCCTTTTATCCACACATGGGGAAATGTGTAATTGTCCACAGCATGAATATACAGTAACATAATTCAGAGCACAGCTCAGGTCGAATAAATGTGCAATGAGCAACATGAGCTAATATAGCTGAGGGCCACAGAGGCAAAGGAGAAACATACCTCCTTAGTTAGGAAGGGCCCCCCACAGAAACCTCAAGAGGAACCAAGGACTCAAAGGGGGAACCCATCCTCCTCGGGTCAACACCAGATACAGGACAGGCACAACTGAAAAGCAAGAGTATAAGTGTCTGATTTAGTCTAGACAATTATGTTGGTGGTTCAATAAGAATGGGTCAGTAGCAGGACACCGGCCAAGCCTCAGACACAGTGCAGGACAATAGCCAGGAGCTCCGTGGGGTTAAAGGCTCCCCAGTGGCTCCCCGTCAGGAGCAGAATGTGTCTGCTCTGACTGGGCAGCCACTGGTGGAGCCTGACTTAACCCCCACGGAGCTCGCGTCCTGCACTTTGGGTCCTGTCACTGTGGAGGCTTGGCCGGTGTCCTGCTGACCCACTCTTATGAGACGCACCAAACATAATATTCTAGACTAATCAGATCACTATACTCTGCTTTCTTGTGCTGTCCTGTATCTGGTTTGTTGACCCGAGGCACGGATGGGTTCCTCCCTTTGAGTCTGTGTGTCCTCTTGAGGTGGTCTCCCTTCCTAAACTAAAGGGGAGTTTCTCCTTGCCTCTGTGGCCCCTCAGCTTGCTCTCATTGCTCATTGCACTAGCATTAATGCTCGACCTCTTGCTCTGATATGTCTACTGTATATTCTGCTGTGACAATACACATTTCCCCATGTGTGATAAAAGGCTATCTTATAATCTCTATTTTTTAATCGCATCGCATCGTACCGTTTACCACTTTGTGTAATAACATTCTGTGAGGAAGCATCTAGTCGTCTGGCTCATATCACCACCACTGTTAACAATTCTGACTTCTGACAGTGAGTTTCTCTACAACAGAGCATTTCACACTTAAACCACTCTGAATGACTTACCCATTTAATTATGTGGAACATGGTGCAAATTAGTGGAGGTACCCTTTAACAGGACTTAGACACTGACATACATGTCTGATACTATTATTGACACATTTTATAACAACCACTCAAAATTCCTCTACTTGTAGACCACCGTTGTCACATTGTGCTAATGTCGTATGGCTGCAGTGACATCAGTCGGTCAGGAAAATGAAAAAATCTGAAAGGTTGTTGTTAAGTGATGTCATGCTCTAGTTAAAGCTAGGCAGGATATATAGTTGGACATCAACCATTTAATGCATCAGCAGCCTAGTAATTATTGAATTTAGTCTGTGTGCCATAACAATGCTTTGTTTGGTTTATGTAACATATTTGAATAGTAGTGGACAAGCACACCATACTGGGGCCTTTATGCCTTAACACTCAGGGTTCCCTTTAAATTCCACCAGCAGTATAATAAATATTATTAATACACTCATCATCAAAGAATAACTGCACCCAGAGGGAAGTGTGGGATTGCAGTGCTGTTCTGGATGTGAAAGATTAGGTTACCAGAGGATCAATAAAGTGGATGATCAGTGTAGGAACTGAATATGGTGAATAGTTATTTGAGCTACACATACAGAAGTAGCGTTTCTCCCAGTATGGCCGTAGAGGCCACTCTGTTTGCTTACCCAACATGGCCAGATGTTCTTCGGTATCGAGTTAGATAGAGGTTCTTAAATGGTGGTCCTGTAATAAATCCTGATCCCACCATCGCAGTTTGTAATATTCCCTCACACACTCCACAGTTCTCTTGCATGAGTGCATGACGTGTAGGGGTGGATGGTGGAGCTAGTGACCCCAGTGCTAAATCATGGCCATGTGACGGCATGACAACAAACGGTTTTATCTGGTGCTGACCAATGGTGCTTGCCATACTCCTATTCGCTGGTGCGGTCCCACCAAGACCTCTCACAAGCAAGGGACGTGCTCAACTTGACTAAGATTGACCCACATGCCCTATTTCTGATGGTCACTCCATGACATGTTCATGGGCAGCGACACCACACGAGCAGTCTTTGGAGATGACGGTGACGTGGTGTTGGTAGGACTGTCGTGTGGTAACGCGTCCAGCTGTGCAGTATGCTCGCTGGTGTGGTGCAGCCTCGTCTGTACAGTGGTTGCTGGATGACTCCATGGCGGTGGACACCACTGCCCTCACATGAATGTCATTGTGAGTGGGTGGCTGTTAGGGTTCAGATCAGGTGACAGCGATCAGACCCATTCTAGCTTATGTGAGTCACATGTGTGGCCTCTCTCTCAGTGTGAATCATTTTTTGTTTTTTTCACATGTCTCACACAATAGTTAAATCTACCCACCAAGTTTCATTCAGGTGTACGAAAAGATTCCATTATGGCTGCAAGTTATTTCGTTTGCACAGATGAAGTGTATATTAATATTATATTAACATATAAAATGTTCAGATAATGTTTTCAGCTTTGCACAGCACTGCATACTGCCCTACAAACCCAGGAATACACAGAGCATGGTAAAGCCACAGAGAGCCTGTAGGGGTGTGTCATTACCCAGGTGTCTGACGTGCCACTTCGGGTCGATGGTGGTGTATCTGTCGTGTGAAACACAATCAGCATAGGAGGCGTGGGCCACACCTCCCGCCATTGCACTGCTATACAGGTTTTCCCTAAAAGCACAAAGCATACAATAAACAACACTACACTCCAAATAACCAGGAAAATACAGTAACAGATCTGTTTACACAGGACACTCCTGAGAACCATGAGAACATTCTTCAGAACCAACTTGAAGTTTTTGCTCATCCATTTCTCCAGCTGCTTGGTGATCTTCTGCTTCTTCCACTCGCCCACGTCAGCCACAAACACACCGGGGTTAAAGGAACAGTCGCTGGGGTTAATCCCCAGGTCCCTGACCTCCTGCTTCCGGTAGTCCAGGAAACCCATGTAAGTCGTCTGGAGGAAAGAACACAGAGACTTAGGCCCTATCCCATTTCACCCTCTTTGGACACTCGTGCAGCCATATTGCCAATGATCGGGCAGGGCATTCTGGGAAATTCCTCAGAACACTCCGTTTGTGTGTGCCTCTGAAAAATCTTTGTTGCCTATCCCATGTAGCCCTAACACTTAGCCTCACCCCTCCATTTTGCCCGGTCAGGTCTAGGGGTAGGGTTGTCCAGATCATTGTTGAGATAGAGGGGTGGGGCGAAGTGTTAGGGCTACATGAGCAACAATGTATGTTCAGAGGCACACTCCAAACGGAGTGTACTGAGGAATTTCCCAGAATGCCCTGCCAATCATTGGCAAGATGGCTGCACGTGCGACCAAAGAGACCCATACATATGAGTATGTTAAAAAGACGCTGTGTAAGATAACGACGCGGTAAGAGTGTTTTTATTGTCCAGTCTTCATACGCACAGGCATAAAAATCACTAGTAATATGCTGATGTCTCAGTCGCTACCAAGCAAAATTTCCCGCTCCACCTTAAATGGTTCAGTAGTTACGTTCTGGTACCTGGGGTTGCTGCACCCGTTAAGGTGGAACAGGGAAATTCAATCATGAAGCTTGGGATTAAAGAGCTAAGTTCAGGTTAATATCACTGAAGCTCAGCTGTTGACATCGGTTCTCGAGGGGTTGTCCCCCCCCCGTAACTCAGTTGGGGGTGGGTTACACTTGAAAACGTACTGCTTACTGTACAATGTTAATGTTTAGGCTACAAGAATCTCCACACACCTGATTCCATGAGGACCTGGGAGCACTCTAGTGTTGGGTTAATTTTCAATGTAAAGTTGCAGGACTGAATTTAATCTGGCCCCCGTTAGAATTGGTACTGCTCCCACCAAACATGGTTGATGTGGCTCAGCGGTTAACACCTCCACCAGAGATCTACCAGGGTTCAAACTTGTACCAGTAGTCAGAAGGTAGCAAAGGACAAGGTTCTATGGAAATCTCAGTCAGAGTCCTTAGGCTGAATTTACAATCCCAACCAGGTCCTTAGGCAAGATCCTAACACTGCACTGGCCTACCCATAATACGAATAACCTTGTACGTCGCTCTGGATACAGAGCGTCAGCTAAATGCCTGAAATGTAAATGTAAAGATCAGCGACATGTCCCAACCCCCGTCCGCGACACTGTACGAGAATAAACTTCTGGGTCAGGGTGCTGGAGCCTATCCAATTGCTCAGTGATCCAAGGGCAGAAAGTAAACTGGACAAGGTGCCAACAACAGACACATTCACTCACGGCCAGGGGGTAATTTAGCATCTCCAGTGACTGCACGTCTTTAGACCATGGGAGCACTCAAAGAAAACTCACATAGAGACAGGAGAACATGCAAACTCATTAAACGACTGCAGTTTGTTGTGTTGTCCAGCAGGTGTCACTAATATGTAACTGTTAAATAAGCTGTACACAATTAACCTTTTTCTGATTTAAAGAAATGCTTCACACACATGGACACACATACATACACACACACACACACACACACACAGACCCACCTGCATGCCTACACTGCGCACCATCTCATGAGTGGAGGGCAGGTCACAGTCCGATGCGAATGCAGCTGCATGGCCCGGTTCCAGCCTGATACTGTAGAGCTCCTGGATATCTCCTGTGGGTTCCAGTCATAACAATTACACACTGTGGTTTTACTACACACACAGATTTGGCACCAAACATGAGTTCATGTCACTTCTGTCCCAATCAATGACTTTCAAAGTGACTATGCTGACAGAACTAATCGTACCTTGCACAATGACATCATCATCCAAGTAAACAATTCTCCTATGGTCACTGATGGCGAGCAGGGGCAGGTAGAATCTCACAAAGTTCAGCTGCAACAGAAATGGCCTCCAGTCAATAACAGCAACAGGGATGCGGCCTACTCTTTGCTTTGCTGTGGAGGAGTGCTTACAGGATGCAGCAGCTCAGGTCTGGATGAATCCGGTTTCACCTTGCCTTTCAGCACCATGGGATTGAACTCCAGGATCTTGTACCTGATCTCTTTCAGTTTGGTCCTCTCTATGTACCGCCTGCGTCAAACAGTACAGACAACAGAACATGGTGCTTCTCAAATCACCAGAAACTCCCAACCCACCATCTCAGATTTGCCTAATATCTTCAGGAAATGATGTCACTGTGCCCAACAGAGGTGTGTAAATGTTTGGACTTGTCTATGCATTTGTTTCTGAGGTGGCTCGGATAAGCAGATATGGCCATTTTTGCTTCCTTGAGCAAGAAGAAAAGCTATGACTGGATTGGGCATGGACAGGACAAGTTTCTGGATGTAGGCCACATCAATGTTCAGTAACAAGTGGATGCCACGGGTAACACTGGGGAGCAAAACGCAACCAACTACATTATAAATGTGGGTGTAGTGATTGTAGCGGGGTGCGTTTTCATCAGAATGAGCCTCAGAAAGTTAAAATATACATGTCTGAAGATTAATAAAAGATGGTTCAGTTGAGTGAAATAGCCGAGGGTGGCTAACTGTATTTCAAGTGAACTGAGCAGCGTTAGCAGCAGCTAGCTCTAAACAGTGGATACAGTAATAACCTCTCTGAGGTAAATGTGGGTGTAGTGATTGTAGTGGAGTTTGTTTTCATCAGAAGGAGCCTCAGAAAGATAAAATATACAGGTCTGAAGATTAATAAAAGATGAACTCGCTTTAGAGGATCAGTTTTAGAGTGAAATAGACGAGGGTGGCTAACAGCTAGGCTAACCGTATTTCAAGTGAACTGAGCAGCGTTAGCAGCAGCTAGCTCTAAACAGAGTGGATACAGTAATTACAGCTCTAAGGTAAATGTGGGTGTAGTGATTGTAGCGGGGAGCGTTTTCATCAGAATGAGCCTCAGAAATTTAAAATAGACAGGTTTGAAGATTAAGAAAGATGAACTCACTTAAGAGGTTCAGTTGAATGAAATAGCCGAGGGTGGCTAACAGCTAAGCTAAACGTATTTCAGGTAAACTGAGCAGCGTTAGCAGCAGCTAGCTCTAAACAGAGCATCCAGTAATAACAGCTCTGAGGTAAATGTGAGTGTAGGGATTGTAGTGGAGTTTGTTTTCATCAGAATGAGCCTCAGAAAGTTAAAATATACAGGTCTGAAGATTAATAAAAGATGAACTCGCTTTAGAGGATCAGTTTTAGAGTGAAATAGCCGAGGGTAGCTAACAGCTAGGCTAACCGTAGTTCAGGAGAACTGAGCAGTGTTAGCAGCAGCTAGCTCTAAACAGTGGTTACAGTAATAACAGCTCTGAGGTAAATGTGGGTGTAGTGATTGTAGCGGAATTTGTTTTAATCAAAACGAGCCTCAGAAAGTTAAAATATACAGGCCTGAAGATTAATAAAAGATGAACTCGTTTTAGAGTGAAAGGTCCGACCCTTAGCAAACATGCACATTAGCGTGTGGTAGTGTTTCATGATGAACTGAGCAGTGTTAGCAGAAGCTGAGCTCTAAACAGTTGGATATCAGTAATAACACTATGTGAAAGAAAACGGTTGCCTGAGTGTTGCTGTAGAACACCTATTGATTGTGCCATGGGGCTAAGATTTCATCAGAAACGAGCCTCAGATGTCGTGGTCTCCACTCATCTCCACAACGCCTGGCCACTCTATCAAGATCTGTAGAGTTGTAAGAGAGAGTGTAAAAGCACAGGACTATTATTCGTTAGAATGACCCACAATCCTGACTCTTAAACATGTTGTGCCTCTAACATTGTGTGGGTAGTTTTAAAGGGTAACTCCCCCCATTTCAAGGCTAGCATGTGGGTGCCAGTAAAGAGAAACTTGCAGAGCCAACAGTTATCAGGGTGGTGGTGGTGGTGATGGCTGGGGTGTTTCAAAACCTCCAAAGTGTTTAAAGGGTCCTATGTAATATAAGAACGACAAGTAAACATGGCTGAGTGTTGCTGTAGACACTATTGATTGTTGCCATGGCGGCTCCCAAACGCTCCTCAGAAGCACAGATGACCACTGGGATGTCAGTCTCCACTGACTCATCTCCACCTTCCACCGCCTGGCCTGGGGCTTGGTACTCAAGATCTGTAGCACGTTGTAAGAGAGAGTGTAAGCAACAACACAGGCCTCTATTCGTGGCCTTGAGAATGACCCTCCCAATTTCATCCTGACTCTTAAACGTGTTGTGCCTCTAACATTGTGTTGGGTAGTTAAAGGGTAACTCCACCAATTTCTCAAAGTGTATTTTGAGGTTGTTCAGAGTGCTTTTGATGTGAAGTGTGCCATTAAAGAGAAACTTGCAGAGCCAGATAGTTCACAGAGGTGGTGGTGGTGGTAGGAACCTGGGGTGTTTAAACCTCCAAAGTGTTTAAAGGAACCATATGTAATATATTTACTGTCATCAGCGATCAAGTAAACATGCTAACATGCTACAAGCTGAAATACTGGCTTCATCGACAACACTACTACTGTTCCAACACTGTTCCAGAGCAGAGAGTCTGTTTGAGTTTTTGCCTGTTATCCCAGTGCCGTTTAGACACCCCGGGTTGCCAGATATGAACCAAAACAGTGTGCTGCAGACAGGGAAGCCAGAGTTAGTAGTTACCTACTCAATCCAAAAAGGCTTGACATCCTTCTAAACTGATCAATGCCCAGAGCATTTGAAACATGGAGACAGGTTAGAGCCCGAAAGGACCTCTAGACGGATGCCAGGTTGACTGATTTCCCCCTAAACTGGTAAACCTCTAGCTTCAGCATAGGTTAGTTAGCACTTGCATTACTCTGTGGGTCGTATGCAACCGTGTAATCAAGTATTTAAGACACAGTCTGTGAAGTAATTTCTACCAGTGGTGGCTAACACCTTCATGCTAATACATGCTAACGTTAACTGCCATCAGTCACCCTGAAGGAGATGACGGCCCATGGCTGTTTACTACTACAGCATAAACTCAAGGGTGTGTATTTTTTTTTTACAGTAGTGGGATTCAGGGGCGTGTCTACGGACATATGCTTTGCCCACCCAGAGGGAATTATCTGCCTGTCCTGTGACCAACTCACCATTATAGCAAATGGTCCATTATAGTGGTCGGTGTGGTACAGCGGATAACACCACCACCCACCAGGAAGTTACTGTCCCATGTGGGAGACTGGGGTTCGAATCCTGCTCTGGGTGACTATGCTGGGCTACACCAATAAGAGTCCTTGGGCAAGACTCCTAACACTACATTGGCCTACCTGTAATACGGTTAACCTTGTAAGTCGCTCTGGATAAGAGTGTCAGCTAAATGCCGCAATTGCAAATTTTTTTCAGCATTCATAGTTTTCAATATCGTCATTAACCAAATGTTCCCATTGGCTAGTTCGAAGCTCTGCCATGACTTAATGAAAGCTTGGAAAAACATTCTTTGTTTATATATCTAGGAAAACCAACACTGTTGTTGATGCCCACCCAAATAATTCAAACGCCCATCCAAAAATGACTTCCTAGTCACCGCCCTATTGGGCTATTGTTTTCAGGATAAGAGGTTTATCTTTGGCTATCATATACAGCCAGCTATATGTCCTCCTAAAATTGACAGAGGCATAAATGATACACCAAATTATAATTTTCAGAGAATAAAAATATAACCAACATAAATATCAGGGCTTGTGTAGGGCTCGTGTTTGCGTACCACTGTTAATGTATCATGTTTTGCTTATCTTGTGCTTGTTTGTGTAGGTTCAGTGTCCTCAACCTGGCAACCTGTGTGTGCTTTAAGTGGAGGAGGGGACGGGGTCAGACGACCCTCTCCAATATTGTAAATTTGAACTGCAGTGCCCAGGTTAAATATTGGGTGTGAGTATTACATATTGCTCCTTTAATGCTTCTACCACACAGAAGCGTATTCTCCACATTCATTTCCAAGACAGACACGTGCTTTCCTTCGGGCAGTGACGTTATGTAGGTTCTGGTCTTGTTATTGATATAAAAGTATATCAGCATATTGATAAAAGAGCAGTAGCTGATACGATGAAGGTTGTGGTACGTGTTTATAGATAACAGCATGTCACATAATAACTGAAACAGTTTCCTGTTGAGCCTTATAGGTACCTGAGTGCTCTGCTGGTGGACGTGCTTTGAACGTCTTTTTGTACAGGAGAGCCATGGCCATCAGGATCAGCAACATCAACAGCACTCGGTTAACTGTAACCCAGAGAGCAGAGGTACAGGGATCAGCTTTAATGGGAGTGTTCACAGCAGCACTCGCTCAGCTTACAGTCATCTCGGCTGAGGAGTTCACAGACTGTGTTATTGCAAATGGCCACTAGGGGCCACTGAAGTATTATTCTGGCCAGCGGGCCGACAGAACCGCCCCTGTGGCTTTTCGGTATAGGGCAGACACAGCTGTAGGGGAGTACTTCAGGAAATGATTGTGGAAATGCCTCAATTCCTCATTGCATATATACACACCCACCGGTCACTTTATTAGGTACTCCTTGTATGTACACTCGTTCATTTGATCAGCTTCACTTACCATCTATCCCACACCACTCTACCAAAACTCTAGTCCATGTGGTTTACTGTATACTTTATTACACCACTGCACACGCTGTACTCTACTACATACTACTGCACACTAAAACACACTACTGCATACTACTGCACACAGTTACACACAACAATACACTACTATATACTGCTGTACTCTACTACATACTGCTGCACACTAAAACACACTACTGCATACTACTGCACACAGTTACACACAACAATACACTACTATATACTGCTGTACTCTACTACATACTGCTGCACACTAAAACCAATTGCTGCACACAGCTACACACAACTATACACTACTATATACTGCTGTACTCTACTACATACTACTGCACACTAAAACACACTACTGCACACAGCTACACACAACTATACACTACTATATACTGCTGTACTCTACTACATACTACTGCACACTTAAATACACTACTGCACACAGCTACACACAACTATACACTACTATATACTGCTGTACTCTACTACATACTACTGCACACTAAAACACACTACTGCATACTACTGCACACAGCTACACACAACTATACACTACTATATACTGCTGTACTCTACTACATACTACTGCACACTTAAATACACTACTGCTCACAGCTACACACAACTATACACTACTATATACTGCTGTACTCTACTACATACTACTGCACACTAAAACACACTACTACATACTACTGCACACTAAACACACTACTGCTCACAGCTACACACAACTATACACTACTATATACTGCTGTACCCTACTACATACTACTGCACACTAAAACACACTACTACATACTACTGCACACTAAACACACTACTGCACACAGCTACACACAACTATACACTACTATATACTGCTGTACTCTACTACATACTACTGCACACTAAAACACACTACTACATACTACTGCACACTAAACACACTACTGCACACAGCTACACACAACTATACACTACTATATACTGCTGTACTCTACTACATACTACTGCACACTAAAACACACTACTGCACACAGCTACACACAAACACACTACTATACACTACTGCACACAAACACACTACTACATACTACTGCACACTTAAACACACTACTACACACTACTGCACACAAACACACTACTATACACTACTGCACACTTAAACACACTACTACATACTACTGCACACTTAAACACACTACTACACACTACTGCACACAAACACACTACTATACACTACTGCACACTTAAACACACTACTATACACTACTATATACTGCTGTACTCTACTACATACTACTGCACACTTAAACACACTACTACATACTACTGCACACTAAAACACACTACTGCATACTACTGCACACAGCTACACACAACTATACACTACTATATACTGCTGTACTCTACTACATACTACTGCACACTAAAACACACTACTGCATACTACTGCACACAGCTACACACAACTACACTACTATATACTGCTGTACTCTACTACATACTACTGCACACTAAAACACACTACTGCTCACAGCTACACACAACTATACACTACTATATACTGCTGTACTCTACTACATACTACTGCACACTTAAACACACTACTACATACTACTGCACACTAAACACACTACTGCACACAGCTACACACAACTATACACTACTATATACTGCTGTACTCTACTACATACTACTGCACACTTAAACACACTACTACATACTACTGCACACTTAAACACACTACTACACACTACTGCACACAAACACACTACTATACACTACTGCACACTTAAACACACTACTATACACTACTATATACTGCTGTACTCTACTACATACTACTGCACACTTAAACACACTACTACATACTACTGCACACTAAAACACACTACTGCACACAACTATACACTACTATATACTGCTGTACTCTACAACATACTACTGCACACAGCTACACACAACTATACACTACTATATACTGCTGTAATGTACCACATACTACTGCACACTAAAACACACTACTGCACACATCCACACACAGCTATACACTACTATATACTGCTGTACTCTACTACATACTACTGCACACTAAAACACACTACTGCACACAGCTACACACAGCTGTACACTACTATATACTGCTGTACTCTACTACATACTGCTGCACACTTAAACCAATTACTGCACACAGCTACACACAACTATACACTACTATATACTGCTGTACTCTACTACATACTGCTGCACACTTAAACCAATTGCTGCACACAGCTACACACAACTATACACTACTATATACTGCTGTACTCTACTACATACTACTGCACACTTAAACACACTACTGCACACAGCTACACACAACTATACACTACTATATACTGCTGTACTCCACTACACACTACTGCACACTTAAACACACTACTGCACACAGCTACACACAACTATATGCTACTATATACTGCTGTACTCTACTACACACTACTGGACACTTAAACACACTACTACACACAGCTACACACAACTATACATTACTATATACTGCTGTACTCTACTACATACTACTGCACACTTAAACACACTACTGCACACAGCTACACACAACTATACACTACTATATACTTCTTAACTTTACTACATACTACTGCACACTTAAACACACTACTGCACACAGCTACACACAACTATACACTACTATATACTTCTTAACTTTACTACATACTACTGCACACTAAAACATACTACTGTACACTAATACACAACTATTCACTAATATATACTGCTGTACTCTACTACATACTACTGCACACTAAAACACACTAATACACACTACTGCACATTACTATACACTACTGCACACAGCTACACGCAGCTACACACTACTACATACTGCTGTACACTACGACATACTACTGCACACTAAAACACACTAAACTACTACACACTACTGCAAAACACAACTATACACTACTACACATTGCTGTACCCTACTACATAACACTGCACACTTAAACACACTAAACTACTACACACTACTGCAAAACACAGCTATACACTACTACACATTGCTGTACCCTACTACATAACACTGCACACTTAAACACACTATTGCACACTACTGCACACAGCTATATACTACTGCACAGTACTACACACTATTGCACACTACTGTATGCTACTACACACTACCATACACTACTGCACACCACTGCACACTACTGTCTATCTACACTTTGTGCTAAGCCACCATAAAGCATGGCAACCTTCTTCAGCCAAGCCTTAGAGCTGCAGTTCCTCCCCCTCTCCCTTCCCCCTCTTTGTGTCTCAGATTCTCCAGAAAATGGACGCAGATTCCAGGCGCAGTCCACAGTCCTTGTCTTCAGACTCTAGTGTAACCCCCTGTGTGGCTGGAGCTGCAGTAGGGGTGATTCAGAGACTGAAATTAAACCGCAGAGGAATCAGATGACAGCCCCGTCACATACTAATCGACTGACAGCATTTAAACCCTCTACTTATATGACTTTTCTCTTGATCTGTAGGGAACCTCATGTGTGCCAGAATCCTCAGTTGTTAACCACTCTTGGAAAACTCCCAAGCTGTTGCCAGCTGTACACTGAAACAATTCGGATGAGTGGACAAACAGACCCAGTCCCAGTGTGTTACATCAGACAATAGGGGATACCACCTGATGATTGGGTCTACCTGTATGGGCAACCTAATACTTCTAATAGTTTTTCAGATATCATATCTGCTACACATACTGATCACATATAACACTTAAACTGATATACATAGCAGAGACAATTTGAGAAACGGACCATTTCTGTAGCGGCCACAAAAAAAAAAAAAAAAATAAATTTTTTTTAGGGCTGAACGATTTATCCAACACTCATTATATCATTTACCTATATATAGTGCACATCTTCACAATTTTACGTCGTGGTTGCTGTCAATATATAGTTTATGAAGTTTCATATTTGGTCTTCAGATGTCCACATGTGTGGTCTGAGTTAATAATGTCCAATGTGGTTTTTTAAACGCCATTACACCCTAATGACTATTGGTCTTAGAATGTAACCAGCTGTTTCCCCGATTTTTTGGTGATGAGCTCATTGAATTAACTGTTAATGTGACGCTCTGCTCTTATTTGAGCTTGTCTATTACAGCGAGAAGAACACTGTGATGATCACACAGAAGCAACTATGTTCCAGGTTTGACATCATATTAAATCGTGTCATTCTGTGTGTAAAACGCGACTCGGGCTGTAAAAAACCCCCCTCAGCCGTTTAGTTACGCTAGGATAGTTGGAGCTAATGCATGACAAGCTACCTTTTACCTGTACTGAGCTACAGCTTTTGGTGCTTTTTGCATCTGGACTATGCAACAAGCTGTTTGCTGTTCAAAACTTACACGCTTTAGTTTTCTCAAACAATGCACACCAGGGAAAAACTTTCAGGAACCTGAACATAAAAACTGACCCCAGATGTCAGCAGAATCACAACTTTTTACATTTGTGTGCAAAACAAAATGACCTCCCTGTAAATAAGCGCTCATATGTTAAGCATAGCATGTAGTGCTTGGCGAAGCTAGACCGTAACACTAGAACCCTGTCACCCCACCGCCTACCGGCGCTCACTCCCGAGCACCCCCGCACCCCGCGAACTCACTCAACACAAGTAAGAAATAATAGTTTGTCAACTAGAAACACGACTGATGGCACCATTTATACATCCTCAGGGAGCCCGCGCAGAAGAAGTGGGTTGAATCACCGTTTCTTATTGCACTATTTCACATCTTACAATCGCATCATTTCAACCTCAATACCTACAGCACAAACTGCGGTACAGTATTAAGATGACCAAACTTAATCCATCAAGCCCACGCG